>PVKS010006957.1:0-75428 GCA_004027875.1 Aplodontia rufa | reverse complement strand
AAATCCCTAAAAAGTAAATACTATAAACAGAAACTCTGACCAAACAAGTGAGTTGTTAAAAATGGATTTACACTGGCCCTCGAGATGTAATTGAAGAACTTTTCATGAGTGAAAATTTAAAAAAATCTCAAGTATATAATATTTAAAGAATAATAATGAAATAATTCATGCTTTGTTCACATAGTAGATTATGATATTGCTATGTTCAATGATGTAATCAATGATATTAATAAATAGCATTGATTATGTTCATGCTATAACTATTGGAAGTTTAATGAAAATTGCATATTTTCCAAAAGAATATAGAATTCTTCCCGCATAGTTGATTGACAGATATGTATATAGAGTATATAGATATTATATTTTCTCAGCTATATTAAAGTATGCATCGAAATAAATTGGAATAAAATGTAACAAATGCCAGGTTAACATGTCATTGTTTTTCCATCTTCCATTTTCTAAATTTTCAATAATTCTTGCTTACTGTCTTCTATCAAATTGTTAATAAGTAAAAATAACATTCAAATTCATGAGAAACAAGGGGAAGTAAAATAAGAGATGAGAATAACCTAAATGCTGTATAAATTACTTAATAACAAGGAAAATTTATATAAATGGTGAACTCTTATCATTCATTTTGTTTAGTTATAATTATATAATGAATTGAATATTTTGGTCATTGATAATATGCTATCTACATGTTTTAAAAACCTGTCTACAATGTTAGATGCCATTGACACATAGCATATTAATAAGTTCACTCTCATCTTACTTTTTAATTCCCATTCTTTAGTGTTAAAGAATAGCTGTGTCTCCCAGAACCCCAGCACCACATACACAACACAATGTCTGAGCAACAAAAGCCACATGAAAAACTAAATAAAATTGGTTCTCTCTTTCTTTCTCTCTCTCTGTCCCTCTCTCTCAAAAGAAAAAAAAAAAGAATAGCTGTGATAGCTGTGTCTGAATGGGGAAAAACTAAGGATATGGGGAAGAATAGCAGGTTAATATATTTCATTTTTAGTTTTACATTAAAAATAAAACTACAATGCTGATTGTTGGTTGGAACTTATAGATTTAATTTACTCATTAGAAAACTTTTCTGTAAATGTGTTTGAACTGAAATTTTGTTTCTCTGACATTCGAGTATAGTATTAAACCTCTAGATCCAGTTTTCAGTATTTAAGTTTGACTGTACAACCTAGTACAGTTTGAAATATACTTTATTAGGCTGCTGACCAGTGCTGAGATTATCAGATTAACTAAATTGCTTTTCAATAAGTGCAAAGATCACATATTCAATTGCTCATACTTATTTTTTATTAGTAATTATAGTTCTACATTGTGAAGGAATTTGTTTTTACAATTCATATATGCACGTTATGACAATATAATTTGGTCCTGTCCTTCCTGAGCATTTCCCCCGACCAGCTCTCTCCAGTCTCTTGTTTTCTTATCTCCACTGATCTTCCCCCATTTACATACATATATACATACATGTATACACACACACACACACACACACACACACATATATATATATATATGTATATATATATATATGTTTTTGTGTGTGTTTTCCAGATTTGAATGACTGCATGGGTACTATTCAACATCTCAGGGGTGCAAAGTATACCACACAGTATTTGTAACCCCCATTTTCCACCCTATCCTTCCTCCACTCTCTATCTATTTCTCACCTCACATAACTAGACTTCCCCCAGATTGTATGTTATTCTTTATTTGAGGGGTCTATTATATAAACTTGACTTTCTCTCATCCTTTCTTTTGTTTTAATCTAGCTTCCACATATGAGAAAAAACATTCAACCTTTGAGTTTCTGAGTTTGGCTAATTTCACTTAGCATAATTTCTCCATTTCCATCTATTTGCCAGTAAAGGAAATGATTTCATTCTTTTTAATAGCTGAGTTAAACTCCATTGAATATGTATACCAGTTCCTTGATCCATTAATCTAGTGGTGGGCATCTGGGTTGAATCCATAATTTACCTGTTTTAATAGTGCTTCTTCAAACATTGATGTAGCTGTGTCACTGTCATGTGCTGATTTTATTTCTTCTGGCAAAGCACCCAGGAGTGGGATAGCTGTGTCATATGGTGGTTCTGTCTGTCTGATTTTTTGAGGAGTATTAATCCTGTTTTTGAAAGTAGATGTACTCTACTCTAGAAGTCGTCTGGTGGAGTTTTTTTGCTTCTTCTAGGTATAGGATCATATCATCAGCAAACTGAGATTGACTTCCCCTTTTCCTATTCAAATCCCCTTGATTTCCTTTTCTTGCATGATTGCTTTGGCTAGGGTTTCAAGGACCATATTGAGTTAGAGTGATGAAAGTGAACAACCTTGTCTTGTTCCAGAATTTATTTTTCCATTTAGTATGATATTGTCTGTGGATCTTTCATAAATGACCTTTACACAGTTAAGTTCCTGCGATCCCTAGCTTCTCCAGTAATTCAATATGAACAGATATTGGATTTTATCAAAGGCCTTTTCTGCATTTATTGAGATGCTCATATTGTTTTTGTCTTTAATTCTATTTAAGTGATTAATCACATTTATTGAGTTGCATATGTTGAACCAACCTTGCATCCCTGGAATTAAATGCACTTGATCACGGTGTACTATGTTTTTGATGAGTTTTATAATGTTGTTTGCTATAATTTTATTCTTGTGTCAATATTTATAAGGATTATTGGCCAGTAGTCATCTTTTTTTGATGCATCTTTGTCAGACTTGATATTTTAAGATTTAAGCTAGGCCACAAGTTATATAATTTGACTTCTACCTACAGTAGTCATCAGGTGTAAAATATATTTAATGTTACTACAATGGAATATCTTTATGTTATTTTTATACATGTTCCTGTTTGTGAAATATATATTATATGTACATAATATATGTGTATGTGTATATAGCATGATGTATATGTATGATATGTATGTGTATGTATATATATACATACATATATGAGTTTGTAAAAATAATGATTTTACTGTTGATGTCTTGTTCTGTCCTGCAAATTTTAATTTGCTTCTAGTAAATATAGCATTTTCATTTAATGGACTATGAATTATATCCAGATCTAGTGAAATACAACCAATATTTTATGATGATAATTTGGTGTAATATGTTGAATTCATTCTCTAAACTATGTGTTTATGGAGAATTGTTCATTTTAAATATGAAAATAAAAAATAACCTATCATTGTACCCTGTTTTATACATAAACTACACTTTTATTAAATATATTTTAAATTACATTTATAAAATGTTGATATTTAATTCGTTAAATTGGATTTATTCATCATCTTGTGCATTTACAGAGAACACAGAAGAACAATGCCAAGATTTGGTCCTTTTTCTTTAGAGAGAGAGAGAGAGAAAAAATCAATTTCATTTATTTATTTTTTTCATCCGGCCTTTGCGTCACTGGGGTATGAACAAGCCAAGCAAGCAATCCAACTCCTGAGCCACCACTGCTCCAGTCCTAGGTCTGCTTTATAATACTTACAGTAAGAAAGTAAAAATCGTGTAAATAATAAAAAAGGAATTTTATCTTAAATCAATACTTTAAATATGAGTTAACTGCATGTAATTAAAGCTCCCCTCAATGAAATATAGTGCAATCTTCAAGGAGAATAAATTGGTTTGCTATTTTAGAAGAAGCATATTTTGGACCTATAAAAAATACTCTGTCTTGGTAATTATAAAGAGCATGTTTCTAATTTTTTTTAGTGCATATGTAAATATCTGTATGAGAAGAAAGCTTTTACAATTCATATATGAATGAAGCCATCTGCAAAGAAATGCATGTAATATCTTAGTAAATTATGATATTTAATAACAGGTTTAAAAACAAATGTGACATATAGTATATTTTTCTGATTCCAGTGATATTTTCAAAATTGTGGTAGAGTTCTTAGGGATTTTTTTCTCTTTGTTCATACTTGAACCTTGTCATAACCTCAATGACAAATAATCATAAGAATGATTTTACTAAATAATCATAAGAATATTTCATATATTTCAAATGACTTTTTCTGAATTTAGTGCATTGGTTATCATGGTATTAATAAGTATGTGAGAAATAAAAAGACTTTGACTCAGCTTTTATTTAATATTTCTGTCTTTGAAAGATAAGACTAAAATGAATACTATTTTCTAATGTTAATAGAGTTTATTCAGAATGCAAAATTGTAAGATGTGTACATGAGGACAGATAGATAATCATATTATTATGTCTAATTTTTAAGCACCTAGTTGAAATGCTGAGTGATTTTTTAAGTAAAAAAGATGGGCATATCGAGATATCTTTAGTAAGTGAAAGGTGTCAACTTTTTCCCTTACACATTCTTAAAATGAAGGACATTTTAATATTTGTTTCTATTTGGTCAATATAATATTTTTAGTACTTAGTAAATGTATCAACGATTTTAATCAAATATTTAGTTAAGGAACTACAACTCCCCCTGCTACAACTCTGACACGGGGGTAGTATTCAGAATATACAAACAATATACAGAAACTCAAAAAAGGGGCTGGAGTGGTGGGTCAGCGGTTATGATGCATGCCTGGCATGCACAAGTATGTAAGTTCAAAACCAAGCACCATGTACACAATGAAGGCCACATGAAAAACTAAATAAAAATTGATTCTCTCTTTCTCTCTCTCTCTCTCACTGTCCCTCTATCTTTAAAACAAACAAAAAAAGGTCTCAAGAAAGTTAATACCAAAACCACAAATAATTCAATTAAAACATAGGCTGTGTAACTAAACAGAAACTTCTTAACAGAGGAAGTACAAAAACCAATAAATATATGAGAAAGTGTTCTTCATCAGCAGCAATGAAGAAAATGCAAATCAAAACAATATAAAGATTTCACCTCTCTCCAGTCAGAATAGCAAAGATGAATTTAAATAACTATAGATGCTGGAGTGATTGTGAGGTGAAAGGAAAACTAACACACTGTTGTTGGGACTACAGACTGATACAGCTATTCTGGAAAGCAGAATGGAGACTTCTTTAAAAATTAGGGATAGAACCAACATATGACCCAGGTATCCCTCTCCTGGGTATTTTCCCAGAAGAGCTAGAATCAGCATACAACAAAGACTCAGCTTCATCAATGTTTACAGCAACTCAATTTACAGTAGCTAAATTATACAGTCAACCCAGCTGCCCCTCATTGGATGAATGGATCAAACAACTGTATGTATGAATATGTATACACTTACCCATACACACACACAATGGAGTTCTACTCAGCTATTAGAATGATATCATGGCTTTTGCAGGTAAATGGATGTAAGTGGAAAAATCATGTTGAGCAAAATAAGCCAAACCCTGCAACTCAACCAAGGACAGAGTGAAAATGAGACAAGTTTATTTACTAGACCCACCAAATTCACATAATCTGAGGGTAAGGAGAGGAAAAAGGGAAAGTAGGGAAGGAAAACTGGGGTTATTAACCCTGTATGGTACACTCGAACCCCCTGAAAAGCCAAATAATACTCATGCAGGCATTTAAATCTTGAAAATTCCAAAATTAATATATATGTGTATGTACATTAATATTTGTAAGAAGAGGAATTACAATTGACACATGAGATTTGGGAGTGAGTGAAGTAAGGGAGTTACTGGATAACAATATGGCTCAAGTTACTTTGCCATTACATTATGCATATATGAATGTATAGCAATGAATCCCTTCACTATGTAAGAACATGTTGAACTAATAAAAAATACTTAATTTAAATGATTTGTGAATATTGGATAGACACCTCTGAAAGCAAGTAGAAAAAGACACAGCCTTGTTTGTTGAGCATATGCCCTTGTTCAACTAATCACCATTCACAAGATAACAGTACATTGCCCTAACCCCAATTTGGCTAACTATAAAACATATGGCTTCCCAATTAATTGGCCACATGGAATAACTGCACTACAGGTGCTGTCGCAGTATCATTCTGAATCAGCCTCAGGTCAGTTTCTTCTAAATCTTACCCAAAATAAATACCTTGGCAGTTTAGCTGAAGAATGTCCAGTCATTAGTCTTTCGATCCTCTAAAATGTACTCTTAGACTGAAACAGAATATCAGAGAGCCATTCATTATTATCTTGCCTGTTCTATCTCCATACCATTATAATTGCTTTTCATGCATTAAACTTTGGCTCTAAACCATCAGCCTTTATTTATAATATTTTAGGAAACAGAATTATGTAAAGGATCAATGGTTGCTCTGAGGACCCATTTATAGTCTTATACCAACATTAGTTTGACTAATTTGTTTCAATTATTATGAGGAGAAATTCTAAATTTAGGAGTAAGTTGGCATAAAATGGGAATAATGACATTGTAGTTATTATTACAGTTATTCATCTTCATCAATAAAAATATATAAGCTTTATATTTAATTTCATATAGCACTTTATGAATATTTGTAATTTGCTTATTCAAGGATCATTTCAAATCTAAATATTATTAATTTTATCATATTTAAATATTATTTTATCATTTAAAATAATATCTATTCTAATAATGAGGTTCCCAACACAGCTTCAGAAGTAGCAATAAGCATGCACAGACCTTAATGAAAGGTTTCCCAGAGATGGAGTAACAAATGTGTTATATTATCCCTGATTAAAAGAAAAATAAAGCTAAAGTTATTTACATGAGCAAAAGTTTTGGCAGCTAGCTATGAAGAACAAATAAAATAGTGAAGCAAACTGATTAAGGTCATAGGATGGACCCTTGTTACATGGGCCTGTATTCCTCAAGGTCGTTCCCATTAGTGACCTTATCTCTGAAGTTATTCTCCTGATTTCTGTCTCGGCCCTCCACCACAATGCTGCCTTTCATAACACAAAAAATATGCAACGTATGATATAAACTAAGGAGAATTGATAGTTTTGGCATTACCATGAGAGAAGTATTTTTGTAATTGTTCAAAATAATAATTGCTATAAGAGTCATGATTAGATTATTTAAACACATGTGTGTCTTAGATTCTTGATATCGGAGAAATGGTACCATAAAATTAAATAATAGTTGGAAATTGAGACATTTTTACTTTGGAAGAGCAATCTTCAAAATGGCTTAATGTAGTGTTCATACTGAAATTAATTTCTTCACAAAACTAAACTTAAATATATAAAGCCATAATCAGATATCATGATCATACTCACTGGGAGATTAAGAAATTAATATTTTCATATACCCGAGTCCCAATAGAATCCAGAATTAAGCTAAATGCAACTCAGTCTCAAATGTTGGTTCTTCTCTTTCTAACTTATTTGTCTACTATGTGCCAAAATATATTCATGTTTTAAATTTGACCTATCCAGTGCAAGATTGTAACATATTTAGTGATATTTAAAGCTGATGCAGTGAGATTATCATTACATTTTAGCTGAAACTAAAAGAACATATACCTCAAGTGCAAATGCAAAAATAATTCTTCTGAAATAAGCACTGACTTCATCTGTGACAATACTATTGACTTTATTTTGCTGTTTTTCCCAAGACCTCCACTTACATCTGTCAACATGATGGTACATTTATAAACTTCAGTTTTTAAAAATAGTTATATACAGTAATATATGCATTTCTAAATTTAATTAGTTGTATGTACATAAAATTTATAATTCTGACTAATTGCCTTAAAAGATAGTTTTTAATCTAGATTTTAAATTGCATAATTAGATCATACTGTATATTATCTAACAAATATTAACATGCATGTAATTTCTCAAATTTCTAATTCTCAAGAAATCAAATAGAATATGAAGTAAGCATTTTAATAAGCTATTTGTAGAATACTGTTGATATAAAAATATTTTTCAATGAAGTCAACTCATACTAGAAACAAAAATTATATGTTAGTGGGGGTCAATATGATGTTTCAATACATGTATACATTGTATAATGTTCAAATTAGGTTAAACATATTTATCTTCTCAAACATTTATCATTTATTATGATGAAAACATTAACAATCCTTTCTTCAGCTTTTTGAAATATGTAATGAATTATTATCTATATATACCCTACTATGCAGAATTTATTACTCTTAACTGTAACTTAGTATCCATTGATCTATGGTGCCCCAATTCTCCCTCCTCCTGAGTCTGCCTACCCTCTGGTAAACTCCCAACTTCTAGAAGAGCAACTTTTTAATATTCTACATGTGAGTGAGATCATATGGTAATTGTTTTTTCTGTGCCTAGCTTATTTTACTTAACGTCATGATGGATCTACAGTTCCATTCATATTGTCACAAACGGCAGTATTTAATTCTTTTTGTGGATGAATAGTATTCCATTGTTTATAGGTATCATATTTTCTTTATTAATTTATCTTTATTATATTTAGATTGTTTCCATTTCTTAGCTGTTGTATATAGTTGTGTGATGAATTTAAGAGTGTGGATCTTGGCACACTGATTTCCATACCTTTCTACATTCACCCAATAGTGAGTTTGCAGATAATAAGGTATTATATATTTCTAATTATTTATTTGTATATTCAGTGGTAGGGTTCAAACCCAGGGCATTGTGCAAAATAAGTGAGTGCTCTACCACTGAGCTATACACTTAGCTCGCTATTTTTATTTATTAATTTTTTTTTTAAAGAGAGAGAGAGAGAAGGAGAGAATCTATCTTACTTAGTTTTTCATATGGCTTTTTTTACTCTAGCACTTTGTTGCTTACATGGTGCTGAGGTTTGAATTCAAGTCCTTGTGCATGCCAGGCTCCAGCCCCTACTTTTAATTTTTTTTTTCAGGGCTGAGGACTGAACTAGGGGCCTGCACAGGCTAGGCAAGTGCTCTGTCACTGAGCTAAATCCCCAGCCTCCCTACTTTTAATTTTTTGAGAACGATCCATACTCTTTCCCACCAATGTATATTTCCAGCAGTGTGCAAAGATTCCTTTTTGTCTGAATCCTTGCCATTACTTATCTTTAATTTTAATGGTAACACTGATTCATACTGGAGTGTCCTGATGCATTGTTATGATTTGAATATAAGGTGTCACCTAAAAGCTCACCTGTGACAATGTGGGAAGGCTGAGGTGAAATGATTAACCTGAAAAGCCTTAACCCAATCAGAGAGTTAATCCCCTTACAGGGATTGACTGGCAACTGTAGGCTGGTAGTGTGTGGCTGGAGAAGGTAGGTTATTGGGGGCATGTCTTTGGGGTACATATTCTGTATCTGGGGTGGAGTTTCACTCTCTGCTCTGATTTCCGATGTGATGCCTTGAGATCTCTGCTCTGTGGAGCCATGCCTGCCCTCATACTGGAGCCTCACCTCCAGCCCTCAGGAATGGAGCCAACCTTCCATGGGTTGAGAACTCTGAAGCTGTAAGCTCTCAAATAAAATTTCCCTCCTAAAATTGTTCTTATCAGATTATTTAATCACAGCTGTGAAAAAGCTGACTAAAACATCATTGTGGTTTAGATTTATATTTCTCTATGATTAGTGGTTTTGAACACTTTTTCATAGAGCTGCCGTGCATTTTATGTCTTCTTTTGAGAAATGTCTATTTAGACCTATTGCCCATTTTTTAAAATAGGTTTTATCCTATTAAATTTTTGAGCTCCTGATATATTTTTCAAATGTGTAATTTGCAAATATTTACTCCCACTTTATATTTTGCCTCTTCAGTGATAATTCTTTCCTTTGTTTCATAGTTTCAGTCTTACATTTATGCTTTTAATCCATTTTGAGTAGACTTCTGTAACCAGTGAGAGACGGGGGTCTTGCTTCATTCTTCTATTTGGGGATATCCAGTTTTCCAAATTCCATTTATAAAAAAAGACTTTTATTTCTCCAATGTACATTTCCTAACACCTTTGTCAAAGATCAGTTGGATATAGATATATAGATTCTGAGCTCTCTATTCTTTTCCATTGTTCTACGTTTCTACTTTTACACCAATAACTCTCTCTTTTAATCACTATAGCATTGTAGTATATTTTGAAGTCTAGTAATGAAATGTTTCCTGCTTTGGTTTTTGCTCAAAATAGCTTTAGCTATTCAGAGTTTGTTGTGATTCCATACAGATTTTAGCATTGCTTTTTTTTTAGTTCTATGAAGAATGTCATTGAAATGTTTTTTCTTTTTTAAAGAGAGAGAGAGGTATAGTGTGTGAGAGAGAGAATGCATTAGTTTTTATTGTTTAATTTTTCATGTGGCTTTCATTGCTCTGACACTTTTCATTTTGTATGTGGTACTGGGGTTTGAACCTGCATCCTGATGCATGCCACGCAAGCTCTGTAAACACTGAGCTACTGCTCCAGCCCTTGTCATTGAAATTTTGATAGGATTTTTATTGAATATTTAGATTACTTTTAGTAGTAAGGACTACTAATAATATTGGTTCTTTCAATTCATGAACATACGATGTCAATTTTTTGTGTCCTCTTCAATTTGTTTTATCAATGTTGTATAATTTTCATTAGATATTTTATCTCTTCAGTTTAATATATTTTTAGGTTTTTCTTTTTGTGTGACTACTATAAATGGGATCAATGCTCCTGATTTTTGTATGTTGATTTTGTAACCTATAACTTTGATTTTTTTATATTGCTAGTAGATTTTTGGTAGAGTATTTGAGATTGTCTATATAAAAGACTATATCATCCAAAAACAGGATAATTTGACTTATTCTTTTTCCAATTTGATTTCCCTTTATTTTCTTCCCTGATTGCTTTTCCTAAGACTCGCAACACTGTGTTGAATAAAAGTGGTGTACATGCCTCCTTGTCTTGTTTCAGATCTTTGAAAAGAAAGCTTTCAGCTTTTCCCCTTTTGAAGTGATGGTAGATGTAGGTTGTATATGATCTTTACTCTCTTAAGGATTTGAGTCAGATTTTTCTGCCACTATGACCAAAAGGCCTGACAAGAATAGTTTTAAGGGTAGAAAAGTTAATTTCGTGCTCACAGTTTCAGAGATCTCAGTCCACAGATGGCTAGCTCCATTGCTATGGGCCCAGGGTGAGGCAAAACATCATGGCAGAAGGATGTGGAAAAGGAAAACAGCTCAGGGCATGATCATCAGGAAGCAGAGTAAAGAGTTCTGCTCACCAGCCACAAAATATAAACCATGAAGGCAGGTCCCCAGTGACCTTCTTCCTCCAGTCCTACCTGTCCATGGTTACTACTCAGTTAATCTTTATGAGTGGATTAATTCACCAATTATGTCTTAAATCTCATAATCGGATCACTTTACTTCTGAATGTTCTTTCATTATCTAACACAATAGCTTTTGGGGGACACAGCATATCCAAATGATAACATAACATACATTCCTTCAATCCTTAATTTTTTCAGAGTTTTCTCTAATGAAGGTATTTTGAATTTCATAAAATATCTTTTCTTCATACATTGAGATGATCATATGGGTTTTGTCCTTCATTTGCTTAATGCGTTGAGTCATGTTTATTAATCTTTGTATGTTAGATCATCCTCACAGCCATAGAATGACATCCATGTGATCACTATAAATAATCTTCTTAACATGTTGTTGGATTTGAATTGTTAGTATTTTGTTGAACACTTTTGCAGCTGCCTTCATGAATAATATTGACCCAGCTGCCTATCTTCTATCATCTTTCCTGTTTTGTCTTTGTCTGGTTTTGATATCAACATACTATTGGAATCCTAGACTATATTTGGAAGAATTTCCTCCTCTTCAGTTTTTTGGAACATTTTAAGAAGACTTGACAGTAGTTTAAATGTTTGGTAGTACTCAACAGTTGAGCCATGTGCTCACGGGCACTTCTTTGATGGGAGACATTTTATTTTTGGTGTAGTCTCATTTTGGGGAGATTTTCTATTTGCTCATAATTTGATATTGTATTAAATATTGTATGTGCTCAGGAATTCATCTTTTTCTTTTAGGTTATCAAATTGTCTCCTTTTTCATATTTGATTTTATTTATTTGAAGCTTTCCTCTCTTCTTTTTATGTAAATGAAAATTTGAAATTTTTCTTTATGTTGTTGAATAATTAACTCATTATTTTATTGTCCATGTGTTTCTGCAGTGATCTTTGTTTCTTTCCTTCTACTTAGTTCTTTTTTTTTTTTTAGTTCCTTGGGATGCAGTAATAGGTTATTTGAGATTTTCCTACTTTATTGATGTAGATTTTGATTTATATAAACTTCTCTCTTAGTACTGCTTTGGTTCTATCCCATAGGTTTAGATATAATGTGTATATATTATTGAGATTTCCATCACTATAACAAATACCTGAGACATTATATTGTAAAGAGAAAATGTTTATGTTGTCTCATAGTTTTGGAGATTCCACTACTTGATCAATTAGCATTGTTGCTTTGGGCATGTAGTGGCACATCATGGGAGAGTATGTGATAGAACAAACTCATTGCCAGGAACCAAAGGAGAAGAGGCAATGCTATATATTACAAGAGCACACTCCCAGTGAATTGAAGACCTCCTACAATTCCCCATCTTTTAAAGCTTACATTGCCTCCCAGTAGTACCACACAGGGGAATAAGCATTTAGCTCATAGACCTGTGGGGGAGGTGTGTTCTAGGTTCAAACTGTAGCATTCCTACCCTGACCTCCAAAGGTCCATTTCAATCTCACAATGCAAAATGCATTCATTCTAGCCCCAGAGTTCCAAAGCATGAACTGTTCTTGTATTGCTCAAAAATCCAACTCCAACATCTCGGATAATTCAGGCCATCTCAACTGTGAGCCCTTGTTAAAGTCAAAAAGAAGACACAATGATGGAACTAGCATAGCATATATGTTACCATTCAAAAAAGAATGAATGGAAATATAAGAGAGGATCACATCAAAGCAAGACCAGAATCCAACAAGGCAAACATTAAGTTCTGCATCTGCATTTCCAACATCTGGAGCATACTGTGGTGGGATGTGGGCTCCCAGGGACTTGTTTAGCTTCACCCATATAGCTTTGCTTCAAGAAGCCCATGTGGTCCCTCTCTCAGACTGGCTTTGCATGCTGCCTGCATGGACATTTTTCATTGCTAGCCTTTATATTTTCTTATTGCCTCTGCTAAAGCCTCAGCTTCACTCTTAAAGGTGCATACATTGTCCTGTCAAAGGCAACTTGCAGGCATTCACCCTGCAACACACTGTCTAGCCTCCTAGGTTTTCCTATGAAATCTCAGTGGAAGCCTTCATGACACTACAAACTTTGTAAATCTACAAAACCAGCCTCACAAACGTAGTGCCAAGATCTCCTGTGAGCATGGCTTGTAAGTGGGCCTACTTAAATGTTGGTTGAAGTAGATTTGTAGGCAGATAAGAGCTGTTTTCTGAAGAAAAAAATTCTGAAACAAGTTTGCACTTTTACACTTTTTATCTTACACTGTGTATCGTCTTGGTGATTTCTCAGATGCTTTCAAGGCATCTTTCATATTTTCCTGATACAGAACAGTTGGCTAATCACCACATTCTACTTAGCTTTACTCTCCTTGGGAATATCTTCTGGCCAAGCTACAATTTTTTAAAAATCTTTCTGCTTATGATTCTCACTGGAATGTTTCCAAAAGCATCCAGCCACACCTATACTGGTGCCTGAATCCTATGCTGCCTTGAAATTTACTATACTAGATAATCTAGTAAATCACCTTTAAGACCAGCCTCCCACAAAATCTCAGGTCATGAACAAAATATAGACACATCTTTGCTTTGGTGTAACAATAGTGGCTTCTAGTCCAGTTTTCATCCGAAACCACAACAGCATAGCTTTTACTCTCCACATTCCTATCAGCATTCTGGTCTTCCAAGCTTTCACCATAATTGACCCATTAAGCTCTACACAGATTGTCGCTGCCCCAGGCGTCCCTGGGGGTGGGTGGAGCAATCCGAACCAGCCTGATTGCCCCCCCCCCCCCGGAGCTGATCAGGAGAGTGAGTGCCTCGACTGAAAACTGGATCCCCCCTAGTTGGAAATCTCTTCCTTCTCAGCCAGGGAAATGAGTCAGCCACACACAGCAGATGGCAGCTCATAATCCATTTATTTCCAAGGCACATGGATTTTTATAGGGAGGGGAGACAGCTAAGGAACCAATGGTGAAGCGGCAGACTGGCTTATCCCAGCCAATGAGGGACTGCTATGTTCGTGTTGTCAGCTATCACCAACCGGAAGGTAGTTTAAAGGGACACAGAAAGAAAGAGGAAGCAGCCCTCAGGCACAGGAGTGGGCACTTTTTTTGCTCAGAGCGCGTGAAGTATGAAAGAGGAAACTTAAGAGGAGAAGAAGGAATGAAATGGCGTCCAGCGCAGTGTTTGTCTTTTGCACAGTGCCCAACAACAGATCATTAAAGACTTTTTTCTAGATATTCTTTCAAACCTTTCCAAACTCCTCCCACAAGGCAATTTCAAAGAGTTTGCCACATCTTCATGTATAACCACTTCAATGACCCCACTTCAGAGTACCAGTTTTCTGTGTTATTTCACTTTCAATCACTATAACAAATACCTGAAGTCATCAGCTCATAAAGAGAGAAGTCTATTCTGGCTCACTATTTTGGAAGTTCCAGTCCGCGATCAGTTGACCACCTCATTACCTTGAACCTGTGGTGATGGTATGGTAAGAGCACAAAACCAGTCACATAGACCTCCCACTAATCCTCATTTCTTAAAGGTTCCACAACATCTTGAAAGAGCCACTCTAGAAAATAAGACTTTAAACCACAAGTGAACCAGTTATCGCCTTGGTACACACCTAGAATATCAGCTTAACCCAGAGAACTAATGGTCGATTGTCTCCACTCATCTGTGGAGGTTGGGACTAGACCCTGACTAGTGAGAAAGGTGGTCTATTATCATGTGTTAAATCCAGATAAGATATAATGCTATACAACATAATCCTTTTTTAGAGATATTGTGGGAAGGGAAGGGAGGGATAAGGGTGGGTAATTGGGGGGGGCACTCCTGGGGGTAACTGTAATATCCAGAATCTATACACATTTTATATTATTTTGTTAAAAACTTGTATGGTTGTTCAAAAATAAAAAAATTAAAAATAAAAACAAACAACACAAGTGATTATGGAAAAATCCTGATCCAAACTGTAGCATTGTGTCTCCAATTTCATTTGTTTCAAGAATTGTTTCAGGTTCATTTGGTTTTCTTATTTAAGTCATTGATTGGGAGTAAAGTTGCTTCATGTATAATTTATGTATACGGATCCCAAAGTTTTTAGAGTTATTGGTTTCTAATTTTATTGCATTATGGTTAGAAAAAGTACTTGTTATGGCTTCGATTTTTAATATTTCCTGAGTTCTTTTATGGGCCTATTAAATGATCTATCCTGGAGGATATCCTATGTGCTGCTGTTAGGAAGAATGGATATTGTGTACCTGTTGGATAGAACGTTGTGTAGATGGAATTTAATTTTTCTGTTTGCAAATTTTCTGTTTAGATGACATGTCCATTGCTAAAAATGAAGTATTAATTCTACAACAATTATTGTATTGGAGTGTGTTTCTCCCTTTAAGCCTGTTAATTTTTGCTTTCTATTTGGGTGCCCTGATACTGAGTACATATATTTTTAGAATTATTTTCTCTTGCTAAATTGACTTCTTTCCCATTTTATATAATTACCCTTCTTGTCTCTTTCTACAGCTTTTGATTTAATTTTAATCTTATCTTATAGAAGTATGGCTAATCCTGCTTTCATTTGGATTCTACTTTTAAGGAGCATCTTATTCCATTGCTTGACAGTCAGTGTATGCATGTCCATAGAGCTGAAGTAAATTTCTTGTAAGGAGAATATAGGTGGGTCTTGCATTTTTATCTGCTCAGTCACTCTATGTCTTTTAACTGGAGAATTTAATTCATTTTACATCCAAAATAATTACTGATAGGTATGGTATTACTAAAGCCATTTCATAATTACTGATAGGTATAGTCTTATTTAAGTCATTTTGTAAGTTTTTTTCTAGTTTTATTATAGTTCCTTTTTCTTCCCTTTTACAGCTTTCTTTTGTGGTTAGTAATTTACCCTATTAGTATATTTTTTTCCTTGCTTATTGTTTTTTATTAGCTTGTCTTTTAGAATAGATTTTTATTTTGTAGAGAGTATGACTTACAAAAGACATCTTTTGTTTATAATAAGCTTTTGAAATGATAGCAAATTAACATGTTCATACAGATAAGAAACAAAATGAGACATTTTCCTAATAAAAATTCAAGATTAATACTTGATTCCCCACATTTTGATTTATAATACCTCATATAGTTCCCTGTTTCCTCTGTCTCAACATATTAATGTAGTTATTTTCATTTCTTTTTCCTCACTTTTTCCTTTTTTATTTGCTCATCATATTAAAGATGTTAATGGTCTATGTATCATGTTCATAATAGTAGAGCATCCTGAATTTAGATGTATAGTTACTCTTATCAGTAGCTTTCATACCTTCCAATGTTTTCTTCTTAATCCCTAAATCGCTTTTTTCAATTTAAAAAACTCCCGTTAGATTTCTGGTAAGAAAGGTCTTGTAGAGATATATACTCTTAGCTTTTATTTTTGAATATTTTCAGTGCATCTTCAATTTTAAAGGATAACTTTCCTGGATACAGTGCTTTTTATTAGAAGACTTTTTTTTATTTATTTTTCTTTTAGTAGTGTGAAAATTTCACGTCACTCTCTTCCAGATTTTGTTCCATCAGGGAAATTCAGACACGTGTGTGTGTGAGTGTGTGTGTGTGTGGGTGTGTGTTTTCTCTTGCTGCTTTGAGAATTTTTTATCTTTCACTTTTGAAAGCTTGGAGTAGACTTAATTGAGTTAGACCTGACTGGTGATCATTTATTTTCCTGTAACTGGATATTTGTATCCTTCTCTTGATTTGGAAGCTTTATATTATTATCACATTGAATATGCTTTTATTCTTTTCTACATTCTTAAGGCCCTAATGAACTTTAATAACCTGTATATTTCTTCTTTTAATACTATCCCATGTTCCTATAAGCTTTATTCCTTTCTCCTTCCCCCCAACTGCTGTATATTTTCAAATAGCTTATCTTCAAACTAATTCTTTTTTTTAATCTGTCCTATTATTAGTGCCTTCTGTTGGACTTTTCATTTCCTTAGTGCAATTTTTAGCTCAAGGATTTCTATTTGACTTCTGTTAGTTATTTCCCTCTCTCTGTTAATTTTCTCTGTTGGAGTATTGATTCTAATTTCTGTTTTATTTAAGCTCATTGGGTTTCCTTAACTCAGCTGTTTTATAGTCTCAGGTTTCTCCCATACTATTAAAATAGATACCATTTTTTGGTACCTGTTTAGAGTGTTAGGTGAGGTTCTGGTTTCTGGAAAATTATTGATGTTTGGTGGTACGGATATTGTAAATTCAAAGATTAGTTTCTTTTTCTGGTCTTTGTAATCTGACTTTGTTTTTGCCTGTGTTTCCAGAAATTCTAATCATCTGTTTTTTTTTTCCCTCCAAGCCAATAGTTACTTCCACTATTTTCAGTACTGGAGAATGCCTTAATTACAAGTTTGTCACAAGTCTGATGTTAGTGTATTGTCACTATTTTAGTACTAGAGAGGGTGATCTAACCCCAGTTTGTTCAAAATCCACAATTGGTTGTTGTTCAGAATGAAACATAGAAGTACCTAGAAAGAATAGTCTGCCCCTGCAGACCTATCCTCAGGGCTTGGTTAAGCCCAAATGACTCCTCCAGAGTCAAAAGCCTTATTGTATTTCCTCATTGTGAGATTCTCCCCAGCTCTGGGAATCCCCAGGTTCCTGTACATGCTATAATGCTATATTTTAACCTGATCCTATACCTTGCTAATACTAGCAAAGCACTGAGTTAGGAATGAGGCCTAATTACTTTCTGCACTGCCTCCTGCAAAGTTTGACCAATGGAACAAGATCACTGCAACCTGCCACAAGTGATCCTTGCCAGAATAGAAGTCCATTAGAATAGGGTACTATATCTTCTGATGGCACAGTTGCTTCTAGAAGCTCCAACCATAGGAGTCCTAGGAAAATATCCATTAGGACCTTCCCAGTGTGAGGTTTCACCAGTCCAATACTGAGTTTTCATAGGCAAGACATTTGCTAATTACCCTGTCCTACCCTCAGCAAATGGAACCTTGCTCTATGCTATGCTGTCCTAAGTTTGGGTAGTATTGATGAAGGCAGTCCCTTGTGGGTATCACTTCTCCCCTGTAAAGTTTTATATAATTAGACCTAGTTACCGTAGAATGTAATATATTTGTCCTACCTTACTTTTCCCCTGCTTTTAAAGTGAAAAAATTAAGTTGTAAATAAGAAATGAGAATTTAAATTTTGTGTATCAATGCATACATAGAAAATGCTGCAGGAATATCTATTCCTAGAGAAGTACTGAAATATTACACTGCATAATTCATTCAATTAAGTCACTGTGTTGCATATGCTAACACAGAGATTAAAGACACAGCTCTCTAGTACAATGACCCCAAGTTCTAGGAGGAATTAAGAAAACATAGTCTCACTGTATTTATAAAAAAGTTAGAAGAAAATGCTCTGGAAGCACAATGAAGATGCATCCTATGTAGTATAGGGGACGAGAGTCAGGCTCTTCTGAGGAAATAACAACTTGGCTGAATCAGGAGAACAACTGGTGGTTGTCGAAGAGGGTATGAGAGATGAAGGAGCAGTTTGATGAGGACTGTTTCAAAACCAGAAGGAAAATGTGCATGAAAGAGGTATTCTGACTAAAACATACTCTCAATGGATGAGCTTTTGCTTTCCCTCATCTTCTAGATTATTCCTTTTTTTTTTTTTTGAGGAAACTAAAGCTAAGAACTATTTAGACCTCTAGGCATTAAAGTTGTATTGATTTTTAAAGAAAAGCAAAAATATAAAATTTGATATTTAGTTTTAGTGTACATTAAATTATTTCTAAAATGGGCTGGTTATTTAACATTGAAACATGTTTATAAACATATTACTATTCAACATACAGTCATCCATGAATTAGGACATGAAACATTTTGGTCATTTTTTAATGTGGCACTTTAGTACTGGTATTCAGATGCATTCTATGAAGTTCAGAATACTTATCGATTGCATTGTTATAAAGTTAGGGTACACAATTAATCTTTCTGCCCTCATGATGCTATTCATAATGATATATGTGATATGCAAAGTAAAATTTGCTAATGAAACAATAAAATTTTAAGTGCACCTTTATTCTTTATGAGGCTTTTTAATAGCTAGTCCATATTTTATTTCAATTTTCTCATCTGTGAAGTTGTAACAATAATATTAATGATATGATTAACTGATAAATTATGGAAAATGCTGACATCAAAATTGCTTAGTAATTAGTAATCTGTAAAGCAGTGTAAGGGTTTTTAAAATTACTTTTACAATTCTTTGTAAAATATACTTTTAAATTGGATTAGAATTATTCTTTATTCACAGTGAATACATATTTTTAAAAAATTTTATAAGAATACATGTATTAATTATAATATACTGTCCTACATATTCTATATTGTCAAGTTTTAAGGTAATCCTGAAACTACTCTAATTTTTGGGGGGAAATTTATCCTATATGTATAATATAACTAGCACTCCATCCTGTTTTTAAAATTATCTTTCTATAATAATCAATGTGTAGGTTTAAAACAGAATTTTGTTGTGGAGCAAGATGGGAGCTAAGTAAATCTCCTCACCACAGACATACTAGATTGAATCACTATTCACACACCAATGCACCATCATGAGAGTTAAAGAAGATAGGTAGGAAGCCATAAATGACTGGCTTAATATAATTAAAAAGTGGACATTAAGAAGATAGAAAGGAGAGAACTGCATCACCCCTCCAACTCCAAACAGCACAGCAGGGAGAGAGCCAGCTCCCATTTGATGGAGGTAGAAGGAATGAACTCCAGGCCTTAGCATTGAAACCAGTTCTGTCATGGTGAAACATGGTACCAAGCACCCAGAGTCTCATATCTCCTACCTGCTTACCTACCCATGGACTGAACTGATGGAACTTTGTTGGCCAGGTGGTTGATTTCTTTACCCCTCCCCAAACCTTGGGCAGCAGAGTAGGGATTAAGACTCCATTCACTAGGGAACATGGCATAAAATCTAGCACATGACTTTGTCTTAAAGTTCCATGCTGAACCTGATACAGTGAAACTCAACACCAGGCAAAACCTAACAGTCCCTTAAAGGCAAACAGAACACCAGACTTGCCCTACTATCAAGAGAATATTTAAAATGCTAGTGGAACAGACAATAGTTTCTGCCTGCATCATTGTCAGCCTTAAAGTGGGCCTGGGGCACATCCCCTACACATGAGTAAGCATGTTCCTGTGACTGTGAAACTCAGGCGCAATCTGTTGGTGCTCAAGCTACCACTTATCCTCTAACCTTAAACAGCGTAGGAAATCTCAGGCCAGTGCTCACAGATAGAACCTTGTTACAAGGTCTTGCACTCTTGGGCCTGTGAGAGTCACATGCAATCTGGCTACTTCAGAATCTAATATTCACAGCCATATTCTACCAATGAAACTTGCATTTAATTCTGGAATTTTTTTTTATTTTGATGTTTGCATTCATCATCTAAATATGAAGCAATTTAATATACCTAACAACTTTTTTTAAGAATAGGCACATATATTACCACAGTTAAAATGATTATAACCAATTATGCTAGCTATTTGAGAAAACCTATAATATTTATTGCAAAGATAAGAGGCACAAAGTAAAAGATTAAGAAGGAAATATATATATGTGTGTGTGTGTATGTTTACATATATGTAAACTGAGGATTTGGTATATATATATATATATATACACCTATATATATATACAATATATATATACAAATATATATACCAAATTATATATATATATATATATATATATACCAAATCCTCAGTGCAGTTGTTAAATAAAAGTCATGTCTCTGAGATATGACACTTAGTTTTGCTGCAGAATTTGTTAATGCTGCCTATCATTTCCTTGAAATTCTCATCGTTACCACTCAGTTTTGCTAAAAAACTGCTGCTTTTTTACCCACTTGTGTTAATGATTCTGTGTGGCATGCTTGGCTGGCTTCTTGTTAAATGGAGTTAGTTGTTCTCCAAAAATCTGCCTCTGTTCTCTTCTTCTGCACATCATCTCTGGGAAGCTTTTCCTTAGGTCTGTCTGGTTTAAGTTCCTTCTATGCATCATCTTTAAAATCTAAATTGTCAACGACTGCCATTTCTTTGTAGTTTGCCATGTTGCATCTTTGGATATTAAACACAGTATAACTATAAAGATTCTCTTAGGACTTCTGTGAAAAGTCAACGAGGCAAACATATTCACAGGGTCTTTTAACTCAACATGTCCCACCCTCTCTTTCTCAGCAGAAACTGTTCCTCCCGTTTTGTTACACACCAGTTTCCTTATAAATTAGGACAGTACTTTTTCTGCCAATGCCATTTCTGTCATTCAGTCTCTTTTCTGCTTAAATTTAAAAGTGGGGATTGACTTTTATTTATCCTATAAAGTATTCTGCAAATTTTATTCATCTGTACTATGTTTTAAATAGTCTATCTTCCAAATGCAAATGGCTTTGAATCATGTTACCATAAAATTCTGCTATGGTAACATATGTTAGAATCTTTAAAATAAATATTGTTTTAAAATGCAGTCACTCATGGTTTATAGTGCTGAGTAGTGACTGAGACTTAAGAGATATTTTTGACTTTGATTTAATTATTTACATGCAAAATCACTATACAGTTCTTATAATTGGATATAACAAAATACAGTGCTGCAAGAGCTAAATAAAAATGTTTAAATAAAAATTATAATTTAAAAAATGAACCCAAGGGCTGACCACAGTGGCATATGCCAGTAATCCCAACTACTCAGGAGGCCAAGGCAGGAGGATTCCAACTTCAAGGCCAATTTGGGCAACTTGAAGAGACCTTGTCTAAAATTTTTAAAACAGAAAGAAAGTTTTAAATGGCTGGAAATGTAGCTCAATGGTTGAGTGCTTGCCTAGCAAGTGTGAGTCCCTGGGTTGCATCCATAATAACACAAACACACACACACACACACACATACACTCACACACACACACAATTCACTTGAAATCCATACTACATAAAAGATATGTTTTTAAAAATTGTAACAAATTAAAACTATATATATATGTCTATGTGTTATATATATGTAAAACTGTTTACACAATTGACATATTTAAATATATAAATACATATTTAGACAATTTAGATATATTCAGACAATTGCATTGCATATATAAATATATACTCGGAGTGGTTATTCCCCTCCCCCAAATTTCATAAGTTGAAATCCTAATGCCCATGTGATATGCATTAGGAATATAGGCTTCGGGGGAAGGAATGAGGTAATGAGGTCTGAACTCTCATGAGTGTGATCAATGCCCTCATAGAGAAGGCCTGGAGAAGCGTCCTTGACTGTCCCATCATCTGAAGTCACAGCTAGAATGCACTAACTGGAAACCAGAAGTGGGACCTCAACAGATCCCAGATCTGTCAGCACCTTGGGTCTTGAGATTCCCAGCCTCCTAAACAATGAGGAATAAATTTCTGTTGTTCATAGCTACCCATTTTATAGTATTTTTTCATAGCAAACTGAACAGTCTGAGTAAAATAGTTTTAGATAGAGATACATATATTGTAAAGAAAGCAAATCCAGTATTTTCCGTACCTAGTTCTGTCAAATTTGTGTCAATGTAATAGTTCATAAGTATTTTAATTAATTCAGGCATGTTTTTATGTTTATTTATATAATGATATTTAAAACATCAAACACTCTGAGA
Organism: Aplodontia rufa; assembly: GCA_004027875.1. NCBI lineage: Eukaryota > Metazoa > Chordata > Mammalia > Rodentia > Aplodontiidae > Aplodontia > Aplodontia rufa. The sequence continues at coordinate 52,595 of PVKS010006957.1, read as the reverse complement.
TGGCTTTTTTATTTTAGGAAAAAATATAGAGAGTGTATTGATAAAGCAACCAGAAAATGATTCTGGTTTAGCCAAAGAAAAACGAACCAAGAGTATGACATTCTAAACATAGTTTTAATCTCTGGCTATAATATGTTTTTGTTGGCATGTGGTTATTGTGGAAATGCCTGTTTGTGTATTTTATATTATATAGAAGATTATGTTACATATTTCTGATAAGAGAAACAGCATCTTCTGAATATATGGGTGTGGGAGGGTCTTAAAGAAATAAACATAAACAAAAAAGAAGAGATGAGTAGGGATTTAACCAATTATCAAAAAGGCTTAGGAGTGATAACCCCAATACAATTTCTAACAATGTTCAATATTCCATTAGTTTTTATTATTGTTCCTTAACATTTACATTTAGTAATTCCACTAGAATAAATTCATCATTTATTATTTATTTTTCATATATGTATTTATGTACTGGTACCTTTTATATAATTCCATTTCTACATATGAGCAAATGAGAGAGAACCTCAATCATTCAATTTTGTATTTTGAACATCAGTTTTTTTTCAAGTGCCTTGAACTGGTTTTATTTTATTTTTTTATTTGTTTGACATAGTCTTACATATTGGAGGAACCTGTTGTTACATATTCATGCATACGTGGATATTGATAAAGTCAGTTAAGCCCAATCCTAATCCAAGATCTACCCCTCTTCATCATTCCTCAATCTCATGTCTCTTCTCTAATACCCCCATGCTATAGATAGAAATGAGCACGTACATGTATATTAATTTTTGAAATGTCTGAGTTTATATGCCTGCCTGAATATAGTTTAAATTTTCATGAGAGTCAAGTGTACCCAGCCATATTGATAATCCCCTTTTCCTCTCCCTCTCTTTTCTGTCTCCCTCCCTTCTCCCGCACCTTCATATTATGGTTCCCCTAATTTATGTGAAATTTCACCTTTGGTGGGTTTATTAAATAAACTTAGCTAACTTTCATCCTATGTTAGGTTTTAATATAGCTTCCACATATCAGAGAAAACATCTATCTTTAAAGTCTGTTTTTGGAATATTTCACTCTGCATGATTTTTCCATTTCCATCCATTTAGCTGCAAAAGCCATGATATCATTCTTTCTAATAGCGGAGTAGAACTCCATTGTGTATATATACATATATACCACAATTTTTGAATACATTTATCCAGTGAGGGGCATGTGGGTAGTTTCCAAGGTTTATTTAGCTATTGTAAATTGAGGTTCTATATACATTGAGTGACAGTTATTTTTGTGTTAATGATTAGAAAAGGAACATAAATGCAAAGGAGTCTACACGGTCTGATTACAAAGAGTGTAATAATAAAAGAACCTCACACACATTCATCTGGGGGAGAGAAAGAGTGATATTAGAAGCCTCACAAATACATCATTGTGCACACTTGTAAAGAGCAATCACAGGAGTGATCACAGATTCTTAATATCCTAATTTTGTAGTGTGAACAACAGATTATATATAGTCTGGAAAAGTTGCATGTACTGTGAATTCAGTCCTTCTCCCCTTTACAGATGACAAAAAGAAATGCATTTATAAGTAAAAGAAAACCAATTATTAAGATATCAACTTGAATTGTAAGACTCTGTGGATTTAACTACAAAGAGAGTACTATATTTCTAAGTTTATTGGTGACACAAATATAGGTGACAAGTTGTGAGTAGCACTACTCCCCAATATGAGAATCTCTCAGTGATTGAAAAGGTGATTTATAAGCAGATTGTTATTATAATTAATTCTCTGCTTAATTAACATTCTGAATAATCAAATCAAAATATAACAAAATTTTTATTTATTACTATACCAAATTTTTACTGATTCAAAGCTTTTTAGTAGACAAGGCACTCAATGAAATTATAGTACCAATGCCATAATCACTTCTGTTTCCGTTATTGAATTTTAATGTGGGGCCTACAGTCTTTGCTTAAATATTTCTACATGAAGCAACTATATGAGCTTGCAAATCAGCTCAATTTATCTTTTAATGAAATCTCATGATAAAATACTGTTTGAAAGATACAAATAGAAATGTTCATGAAGGATTTGTGACCATCATTTCCCTACTATTTTCAGCCTGAATGCAAACTTTCACCCTGCTATAGGTCTTATTACCAAGCTTCAGAAAAGTAAATAGGAGCCCTGAAGTTCTAAGATTTTCCTTAATGGTATTGTTGCTATAGTGACAGTTGAAATGTTATACAAAGCAAATTGCTTATTGATGAGAAAATGCTGAGTAGCACAGCAGCATCCTTTTTCTGGTTTTTTATTGCCTTCATTTCCAACTCTACTCTTAAGATTAATGAATTTTTTGGAGCATTGTTTTGTTTTGAACAAGGTTTGACAACTTGCTGTTAAAATGAATATATTTTATTACCATGTACTAGCTGACAGTTGAATAGATTTGAGTATGGGGTGATCAACCTAGAGTTATTTTTATACACTATTTGTTTATCAGAATTTCTGTACTTAGAACTGAATTTTTATATTGTAGTTATTAATGTTACAGCAACAAATAGAAATGTGGTTGGTCTCATAGTACGGAAACTTGTGAGTTGAATATATTTAAAACTAATATAGGAGAAACATAAACTTTTATTAAAGTTTATATCATTAAGTGATACATATAGCATTATACTCAAAATATATTTTAAAATAGAAAATCAAAGGATGTTTAAAAAAGCTTGTATTATGGGGCTGGAGCAGTGGCTCAGTGGTTACAGCACCTGTCTGGCATGCACGACTATGTTGAGTTCAAACCCCAGCACCACAAAAACAATGAAGTGTGTGAGCAATGAAAGCCACATGAAAAACTAAATGAAATTAATTCTGTCTTTTTCTCTCTCCCTGTCCCTCTCTTTTTTTTTAAAAAAAAGCAGCTTCTATTATTAGCATCTACAATTTGCATTTTTCTAGGTATTAAATTCAGAAATATAATAGAAATTTCTTCAGTATCTATATATATACATATTTATATGTGTGTATATATATGTACACAGTGACATATATACACATACATAAATAAAATACATATACATATATAAATTAAAATATATAAAATTTTCTGATTGTCTCAATGATGGTAAGAAAATTTAAAGATAATTGATAACTCATTTGATATTTAACCTTGAGACAAGATATGAATAGTCAGTGCCTCACAATTTTTATGCTACAGAAAGGGTAGAGGCTATGTTTAGCCAAATCTTTTTATCTAATAAAATTCATATATGTCAGTGATATAGTATGTGTTTAATTTTTATGTAACTTAAGGAGTCTTATTCAATTTATTTCCCAATTGCTGTTGGTTTAGAAACATTGGCAAATAATGGTGAGGCTATTGAGAAACTAAGAGTGCAGGTTAGATATTTTGGACTCATAAATATAATACTTCATTACATTTCTGAATATTGTGATACAGAAATCTTTGGTACTATTTGTGTTAAGCAATGCAAGCAATTTGTGACCTACTGATTTTTATACTGATTTTTATATTCTTATGCTGTTTTAGAGTACTTATAAATACAGTTTTTGGAATAAACTTTTCTGGTGATTTTGTTTTTAGTTAATTATAATGTAATAATGATGATGAGCCTTACTTTCTAAAATGAACTTTTTGGAAATTCATTGCTGTTCTTTTTTACTCATTGTCAAAAATTTGCTCTTTTTTTTATTTCTCATTTAACATTTCATTTTACCTAGCCTTTTTCTGTTCTTTCAATGGTTCTCCTAGTCTCCCTTTTAATAAATAAAATTTACATATTGAAAGAAATGTATGATCTTTACTGTTACTATAGATTTTTGTTAATTCCTTATTGACTTTGTAAATTTTACTTGCTGATTTTTGTTAGCATTCTAATTTTGGTATTAGGTCTGCAGAAAAAAGAAGAGAAATATATAATTCTGCCAATTTATCATTTCTAATTGTTGAAAAAATAATCATGTGTGACTTATAATTAATCAGATTCCCTTGTTCTAAACTAAATTCACTGAATAATTCTGTTATATCCATTACATTATTCATTTCTTCCAATAATTTCAGTTTCTCTCTGCCTCTAGAATTAATTTCTACCCATATAGGTGGCATTTGTATGTAATTTTGCTATACCCCATCTCTTACCTCAGAGGCTGAATTCCAATGTGAATAAAATAATCATGCTTTATCCTGATATTATTGTCTTTGCCACTGAATATAAAATTTTTTTGCACTCAGTATTTGTTATGACAATAGTCAAAGCGTGACAATAATAATTTTGACAAAACTTGAATTTATTTTACATTCATAATTTATTCAATTTATCTGTTTTAAGGTCAAATCTTAGGAAATGTCTGGTGAGAAATGATGTTTCCCTCTCTCTGCATTGCATCATAGTATTTCTCCTCCTGTCTATTTATTTATTTTTTACTGCGTATTTTTATTTTTATTCATGCTTTATTTCATGTCCTTGAATGTAAGTTTCCTGATGGACTAAACCTTCTATATATATTTCCCAAATGCAATATGTACTCGATAGATATGAACAGAATACATATGTATGGAATAGATACAGGAATGAATTTTGTTGTCCTTATGAAACATGATAGAAACATCAATTTACCAATTACTTCTGGTTACAGTTATTCAAAATGCAATGAAAATAAATAGGATTGGCCTCCTTTTTTCGCAGTGAAAACCACTCACTTACTCAAAGAACTGAGAATATGGCAATATAATGTTAAAATAATTATAAAATAGAAATGATCAAAACTATAAGGTTTAACCAAATATGGATGGGAATTTAAGCAAAACATTAATTCAGAATAACCAATGAATAACTCTGAATAGCATTCATTTTCTCTTGGATTTAAAACATTGCTTTCTATTCATATCATGAACCCTACTAATATGGTAGTTTTCACTGCTTTATACTTTACTAAGCATTGTGTTAAATTAGGAAAATTAAGCATTTTATATGACTGAATAAGTATATTATTCCTTTTATACTTTTAGTTCAATTTCAGATGGTGTGAAAATGAAAGTACTATCTTTAAATAATCACTGTGCTGTTTTCTCAATACACTTTCCTTTGTAGCATTGAGATATGCCATAGATAGCAAGAGATGACAGTTTCATAAGAAGGGTGTCTCCCAACTGCTCAGATAAAATACTTAATTTTCTAAGAGACATGATGTCCTGTGAGGTGAAACCTATATTCCTGCTGTACACAAAGTTTCTGACATATGTACATTAGGATGCGGCCTGAATGGAATGTTAAGACATCTGCATGTACTTTTTAGAATCCATGTGACAAAATAGCACTGTGATACAGCTGTTTGTGTCTGTTTTTGTCTTTAAGAAAGGCACGCTCAGATGAAATATAAGATTTGGCTCAATCCAGGAATGGATTTTAAAGCTGCAGCACAGGTGATGCTTTGTTGTCTGTAGGTATTAAGTAAGTGCTTCCTTCAGGGACTGTTCAACACAGGGCTGGAGCTTTTAGTATTTGACATAAGGGATCAAATCAGTTTCTTTCCTGACTTGTGCACAAAGTCATTATACGAAGAAGTCACAATTTACTTCAGAACTGCCTACGTATGAAATTAAGAAGGGAATTGATATGGAGTGGCCATAGACAAGAAAAGAAAATCAATCCTTAAAATATCCTAATGATTGATAGGCAGTCCTTTACTGAAGCTAAAGAATTGACTTTCATCTTTAGAACTTTAAATCAGCAAATAAGAATTATAATGGTTTACAGAGTTCAAAACAGTCGCAGATATTAAACAACATTTTTAATGTGTAAGAAATTGGAATGAAATAAAAATGAAATGTATCTAATAAGTGATTTTTGTCTCTAAATAAAGCTAAACTCTTAGCGCAAGCCAGCCTGAAAAGCAATTTGATATTCAACCTCTCAGGAGATGATACAACGTATGAATGCAACATTATTTGTAGGACCCTCTCACCCTGTGTCTTAAATGGGTATACATTAAATGGTGATAATTAGAAAGCAGCTGCATGTGCAGCCTTTATTTCTTATTTTAGAATCGGTATCATGTAGGGAAAAGTACAACACATAAATCTGGCAAAATTTCTGCAATTTTTCCACCTAACATTATTTTTCTCTTGTGTGATTTCTGTCATATATTCTTATTAGAGAGCAGCTTTACAGTCTTCAGTTGCAAAATTTTTGACCTTACAGTTTATCAAAAAGGTAGATCCCCTTTCCTTTACTTCCAAGATTCTTCTAAAATAGTTTTGAAATGGTTGCTAGGAAATTTTATGTCTAAACACCATCTCAGTTGATTTGGTGCAGGTGGATTTGGTTTACACACTGAGGAGCAGAGATAGAGGAAATGTTTGAGACAGAAGATCAGAATACTATGGGAAAAAGATGTTAAACAATTGGAGCTCTTGCATTCTTTTTTCTCAATTGCATGAGGAAGTGTGCTTAATATCAAAAATAAAGATATTTCTTAATTAAAAAGCAGATATATAATTATGCACAAGTAGTTCTTGAAAACTCCCTGTCCTGGTAAACTCTGCTCTGGTAGGTAGAAATGTATTTGGTCTGTGCTAAGAGATACATGATAGGTTAAATCCCAGAAGAACTTTTGATTAATTGATTGTTTAAAAGGATATTTTTATAAATCATAATATTATTTGAATAAATTTATGATGAAATGATAATTTTGAAGACACAGACTTAAAAATGATATTTTTCTAAAATGCAGATTCTTCTCTACCCCACAAAAAATGAATTTTTTCCTGGATCATCTTTAGTACATTTTTCTTCCTTTCTTGTTTCCCTTTTTTTCTTTTTGTTTTGTTTTGTTTTCTCCTTTATGGAGAGCATACTGGATTGTTAATCTCTAGAGTGTCTTGCCCATTTTTAGATTTTTAAGTAGTCAGTTTGTACACTTAAAAAAATTGCTCTTTCATTCGTTTAGAAAACAATGACCAACCGTATACAAACAAAAAAAAAATCAACTAGGTATTGCCAAATTTTCACTTGGTAAGTGCACTGAAATAGGTATATTATAGTCAATCTGTTCATTGCTGTTTTGTTTGCAGATTCAAGAATGGCTTTGTTTAAATTGCCAAACCCAGAGAGCAATATCAGGACAGCTTGGAGACATGGGCAAAATGTCACCTACCCCTGCAGGATCCAAAGCCTCCCCTGTGCCTGTCCCTGTAGAACCACCATCTCAGAAAACAGCTGTGCCTGCCCAGGTAAAAGTGAAAAAGAAGGAACCAGAAATAAAAGGTGGAGCTGAAAAACTCATTCCAGAAAAAGTAAAAGAAATACCTTCAACTGAACAAATTCTTCCTAAGGGTACCATGGATCAAAAGCAAGAAGAGAGTAAAGTAAAGAAAGAGGTTGATTCAACCCTTCAAGAAAAAAAGCCACTTTCCAAAGAAGAAAAGCCACTCCCGGAAGAAAAGAAAGTAATACCGGAAGTAAAAAAGTCAACCCCTGAGGACAAAAAGTTACCCCCAGAAGACAAACATGAGGTGCCCCAAACTGAAGGACAGGCCGCTGAAGAAAAGCAGACAGACAGGGTGCCTGAGAAGGAACCTCAGGAGAGGAAGCAACTGCAGGCCCAGGGGGAGGAGCTGCCACCTGGCACCCCTCAGAGTGTGCCCAAGGAAGAAGTTATGATGACTGGAAAGACAAAGGAACGGCCACAGGCAGCAGGCATCGCAAAATCTGATCAGGTGGAAACTGGGAAAGAAAAAGCAGTAAGTTGTATTTTCCTGATGTTGCATAGTCTCCTGTATTTATATATATGTACTGATAAGGTACATAAATGCACTGACTTTTACTAAATATACCAATTGTTCGAAGATAATTATAGATAGGAAGGCGTCCCTTCACACAATGAATTACATTTTCAGAGAAGTGTAGCAGTTTTTTTTTTTTTTTTGCTGAAATGAACTTTAGCCTTTTGATAGCTTAAATCAAATTTATATAAAATGTAAATACAATTTAGTTTTCTGTCTCAGTTCTACCAAATAATTTATCAAAACCACATAAAGTGATAAAGAAATTCCCTATAGTTTTAAGTTACTCCTTTCCTTCTTCACAATGGACATAAAAGCCAGTATTTTCTTGTAGTGTAAAATTGTGTATCTTTCCAGAAGTTTCTATTCATTTAGTCACTTGGTTTTGTAAGGGCTACAGTTCTTTCCACTTGAAAGTCTTATAAGGTGTGGTCATCCATAAAATGATTGCTGTAAGTACAAAGAGGTGTGGCTAAAATACAGAATAAAAACCATTTGAAAAATTCAGAAAGTAGTTTACTTTAGTATATATCATGGTTTTAGTGTTATGTATTCTGTTAATAATTTTGTTGAGTATGTTTCTTACTAAGGAATTATGATCCAAGTATAATCTGGAATAATATTATTTTTCTTTAGTAGAAACTTTTAAGAGTACCCCATTTTAACTAGTATTTGCACAAGCAATTGTATCTTTCTTAAAGTAGTTCTTATTTTTTAGAGTACAAAAGATCTTGCATCATATCTAATTGAACAATTTAATTCAGTTAGTATCAATGACATATAGATAAAATAAATATTTTATCAGTACTAAAGCTCCAACTAAAAATCATAGTCTATTACAACCCTGAGTTAATTATTATTTTTGTTTGTTTATAGTTTTAACATATGGCTACTAATCCATCTCTAGTATATGAGACACTGCACTTTAATTAAATAAATCCTGGTCTTCCTGTGTGTTACACAAATGAGATCTATCACAGTAAATTCATACATGCACACAATATAACAATATAATTTGGCCAATATCACTCCCTAGCCTTTCCCCCAATCTTTGTTTTCTTTTTTTCTTTCTAGCTTCTGCATATGAAAGAAAACATACAACCATTAACCTGAGTTTGACTTATTTCACTTAACATTATGGTCTCTGGTTTTATCGATTTTGCTGCAAATTCATAATTTCATTTTTATTTTTAAAAAAGTGGAAAAAAATGTAGTATATTCTCCATTCTAATGACTAGCTCCAGCCATCATTACCCACTGTTTCTCCCAACTGTTTAGCAGACTTTGATGTTTTATACTGATTCCCCTTTTGAGAAACTGCCCATAGCTTTCTTGACCTGCATTTTTCCCTTTTTCTTTCTGATAACCCCTATACATTTTACATTGACTATCTTTATGATTTTTCTTTTGCATATCTCCAAGCAATAAAGGTTTACTTATTTTTTTCTTTGAGTTCTGTTTTCTTTCTCCCAGAAAAGCTACATGAACAATTTCTAAATCTACTCATGCTCCCTCTGCCTCTGAGTGTTAGAACTGAATTTTCATGGATACTTCCCTTCAAAGCCTCAGTGTACACTAACAGTTGTCATGTATAATCAAAAAAAACAGGGGAGAGGAGGCTGGAGTCATGGCTCAACAGTTAAGGCGCTTGCCAGGCATATGGGAGAATGTGAGTTTGAACCCAAGCACCAGGTACACAGCAAAGTATCAGAGCAAAGAAAGCTACAGAAAAATGAAATAAAATTCATTCTCTTTCTCTCTCTCTCTTAAAAAAACAAAACAAACTAACAAAAAAAAAAAACCCCAAAGAACAGGGAGGGTAAAAAAAGGAGGGGAAAGGGAAATATTGAGGACTGAATTTGAAAAAGCTAAACTCTATGCTTTTATAGAGTTTATCATGGTATATTCCAACATCATGTGTATCTGAAAAAGAACCAATAAAAATTCAATGAACCAAATAATTTTAATACTTCTTATTAAAATCTATAATCATTTAATTGTTATAAGTCTGTTCATTAAAGTATAAATATAGCACTAAAAAAACCCTACTGTAAACTCAAATTTAGCATGTCTGAGTCTTACTCACTCTTCTGTAGAAGCATTTTCTACTTCCCACATTCTAATAATGTTACCATGATTCACCTACCACCTACTTCCAAGTCACTAATCTGAGTGATCTAAGAGTTCTTACCTTCCCTTTGTTCTCTACAGGGAAGTTATTACACTCCCATCCATTAGCTCCTGTTCATAAGGGCACCAGCCTACTTAACTGCTTTTGTTAGCTCTGCTAATGATTTGGGTAATCTGATTACTGATAGCTTTGCCTCCTCTTTTTCCCTACTTTAGTATATAGTTTTCTTGTAAATGTTCTCAGGGTTTAAAAAACTTGAGTACATCACTCAAATCAAATATTCCTGATGATTCTTTGTTGCATTTAAAATGTAACCTTAACAAGATTTCAAATACGCTGTTAATGTACTGCTTTTGCTTCTATTTTACACATATATCATTTTCTCTATATTATTTTTATCATTACAACCTCAGTATGCACATACAAATAGAGTAACTGTAATCAAAATGTCAAAAATCTAATATGCTCCAAAAGCTGAAACTCTTTGACTACAGACAGGATGCTACAAGTAGAATATTCCACAACTGATCTCCTGGGATGGGGTCTCAGTCAAAATGAAAACACATTAACAATATGATATAAAATTACCTTTGGGCTATGTATAAAAGTTATATATGAAACATAAATGTATTTCACGTTTAGACTTAAGTTCCATACTCAACATATTCAATTTTGTATATGCGGATATACAATCCAAAAACATGAAATTCAAAATACTTTTTGTCTATAGTATTTGGTATAATAGATACTCAGTCTATATTTATTTATTCATAACTTTGATATTTGTACAATTTAACATTACATTATTATAACTGTAAATCATTTGCCATGAATAGTAAATAATATAGTGAAATAAACTAAGATCATCATTATTATTATATTTATTTAAATATAGGTATGTTGTTCACATTAAAAGATCAGTAATGATAATGTATTAAAAGGACTTTTGAATATATATTAATATTTTTAAAATCTTTGGGTCTAAAGTTTTGTTAGAATTATTTAAAATCCAGCTTCACAATTAAGCTGGAAGAAAATTTGAATTATTTTGTGAGATTCACAAGAGTATTCCAAAATGGAAGTAGTGAATCAAAAGTTTTACTTGTAAGATCTTGCTACCTGATTTCCAAGAATAGCTTGGGGCACTAGTTGAAAAACATTTGTGAAAATTACACAAATAAATGTTAATATTCACTGATGCTCATCATTTGTTCTTGTTCACTAATAGAAAATGTGTTTTTTTGAAATGTTTTTTAATAAGTGACTTTAAAAATGATTCTAGAGTTCTTCATTTGGGAGACTTTTAAGCTGATTAAAATATTATGTTTTAAAGTTTATTAAATGAGTACATATTACAGTTTTTACAAGTTACATGTCATTTTGTGTAGCATAAAATATGATTTCGAAATATTTGTCTTCAAATAGCTGTTTCCACATAATTTTCTCAAAGATGACAGTATTTGTATAATATATCTAAATGTATAATAGGCAGCATTTTATGGTTACCAATTTACTTTCTTTCCAAGTATTTGATAGGCAATGCATTGCCAATAACCACTTTTTATCACCAAAAAGTTGTATAACTTTGGAATTCTATTTTTATTAAAATAAATTTAATCCTCACATTCTGAAACTTTTAAACTAATTTACCATGCATTATTAGTAAAGTTCTGTGAGTAAAATAATTTCATAGTTATTTTCCATGTCAGTACAAAATTTTAACATATCTTTAAAATAGAAAGATCTCATTTGCATTAAATGTACTAATTTAGTAACATTCTGAGGCACTGTCCAATTCTGGCTTATTTACAACAAATATAGTAAATGAATTTCATATATATGCTACTTATATAACCTTTGTAAGTTTATCCTTTAAAAATAATTCCATTAAAAGTAGCCACTCTTTAATATTTAACAAGCAGAGTTTTTAAATGAAAATATGTGCTTTATAAATATACATGAAGGTGAAGTTCACTGTGCTATATTCATGTATGTACATAGGATAGTTTCATTCCATTATTTCTCCCTTTTCCTGTAACTCCTCCATCCTTCTCTATCCCCTTTCGCTACTCCACTAATCTGTCTTCAATTTTAATGGGATTCCCCAACCCATTTCCCCTTATTTTGGTCTAGCTTCTGCAGGTAGAAAACATTCAACCTAGACTTACTTGGTCTGACTTATTTCACTTAGCACAGTGTTCTCCAGTTCTTTGATTAATCAGCAAATACCAAACTTTCATTCTTCTTTATGGCTGGGTGAAACTCGATAGTGTTTGTGTGTGTGTACACACCACATTTTCTTTATTCATTCATCTGTTGATGAGATCTGGGCTGGTTCTATAATTGCCTATTATGAATTGTGCTGCTATAGAAGTAGTATGCTGATTTTAGATCTGGATATATACCAAGGAGTTGGATAGCTAGGTTATATGGCGGTTCAATTCCTCATTATTTTAAGGAATCTCTATACTGTTTTTCACTGGTTAAAAAATAACTATAAATAAATAGAAGAAAGACCTACAGATTAGAATAAAGGAAAATGGGGAGGAAGAAGGGGAGGGAAAGGAAAAATACTAAGACTGAATTGGGGCAAATTAAATTCCATGCTTGCACATTTATGTCAGATTAACCCGAATAATATTTATAATTAAAATGCACTAATTAAAACATTTGAAAATATATGTGCATCTTCATTTAACACATTACTTAATATTAAAATTGTTTATTAAGGAGAGAAGGACAGTTAGAGAGAGAGAGAGACAGAATCAATTTTTTATTGAGTTTTTTACATGGCCTTCGTTGCTCTAACACTTAGTTGTATACATGGGTGCTGGGGTTTGAACCCGTGTACTTGTGCATGCCTAGCAAGCACTGCAACTGCTGAGACACCACTCCATCTCTAAAGTTGTTTTCAATGATACATTTTTTCCTTGGTGCTCACAACAGTAATTCTTTAAGTATTTTATCATTTAAACAGAAATAGGGAATATTATGAACTGAGGTCATTAGAAATATCCATAAGTTGATTCTATTATTCCCAAACCTTTTGCTATTTAATTTTTCCATTAACTTTTCCACAGACATTATTTCTTTGTTCTTTCCAATAGTATTTTCCAGCAATTAAATGTGTCACCATACTTTTTTCCCTGCATATTACTTTAACCATTTTTCCATGGCAGGAGAAAATATTTCCTCAAATAGTGTTTGACTCCTTTGTCTCTTCCTATTAAATAAGAGAGTTCAAAAGAAGATTCCAAATGTTTTCAATTCAATTTAGTCACATTTTACAAATTATTGAAAAAGATACTTGCTGAAAATTATACAGATGTATGATGGTATCACATTAAGCTGACGATAACTCTAAAAGCACATTGTGTTTAGGGTAAGGTTTGTAATTCACAGTAATTAATGTAGATACAGATTTCAAACAGTTTTCCTGAAAATGTCAAACACTTTTGGTTAACTTGATATGAGATATAATTTATTACTGTTTTTACAGTGTTATACTATAAGCTGCTTCATAGCTTATAACAATATGAAAAGTGTTAGCTTTCTTATTAATGTGTGTATTTCTTACATTATTCTTTATTTATTTATTTACCAAGAGAAGATTATTTTGCAGGAATGTTTTGCCTATTACTCATCCATGATACTTTAGTTGAAACTAGGTATTATAAGCCACAATTCTGCTTAAATGAATGATTAACTTTAAAGATAAACAAAGGAAGCAATTGCCTTACAGTAACTTCTTATAGCAGACTGTAAAATTCCCAGGATTTCCATAGATCATGCAACTAACTGACAAGAAGTGAGAGGATTCTAGTGTGAATCTATTTAAAATATTAATAAAACTTACTTTACTTTCTATTTTATATTTTAAACGTAGAGTAAGGATCCTAATTTTGTTGTTGTTGTTTTCTTCTGGGTATTTTGTATAACTGACAGTGTATCCATACCTCACGGTAGAGATTCCTGCTTAAGTAGCTTAGCTTGGTTTTCTTAACCCTCTGGAATTTGACTCCAATATATCTTTCAAGTAACCCCTATCATCAAACACCACACAAATATGCTATTGTGTGATTCCTGAACACGTTGTGTTTTCTGGCTTCTGAACCTGCATTGGTTTCTCTCTGTTCACCATGTCAAATGTTCACTTCAGTCCTATCAGAAATCCCACCTGGGTCTCCAGGCCACTCTGGTGCCACCTCCTCCATGAGTCTACTCTTTGTTTTCCAATGGCAGTCCCTTCTCTTCCTGCTGAACTCCATACATTGATTAGTTTCTTAATTATTTTTTGTTTAAAATAAAATAATGTCCTTAATTTACCTCATACTATATTCTAGGCATTATGTTAAGTTCTTTCTCTTTCATTTAATCTACATAACTCTTGATAAGGTATCTAATGTGAAAGCTGTTTTAAGGAAGAGGAACCTGGATTTCTAAGACCAAAGTCACACTTCTGGAAGTCATCAGAAATAGGATTATAGTGGAGATCTGATTATAAAGGCTGTGTATATAGCCACTGCACATGACGTCTTTCTCCTATAACACTGTTTTAGCATCCAGCCTTTTCATTATTAAATGACATCTCTTTCAGCAACTCCTGCCACAATCTTACCTGCTGTAATTTTTACTTTTCACCTGTTTATTTTATTGAATTATAGATTTGTTACTTGTGTCATTCACATTATATTGTATGCTGTTTACATTTCTGTGTTGCCACTTAATTTTGTTTCTTCATTCAAGCTTTCAAAATATGTTGGGCAGAATTAAAATTATCCTGAAATATAATAAAGAATTTGAAAAGTACACCCTTCTAACTTTTTAATTTGATATAAATTTTGCTACAGAATTCTTTTTACCTATATACTTAAACAGAATATTATTTAAGTCTATATTTGACATATTACAGTGGAACAACAACATAGCCCTCATTATCAAAACTAAACTTTGAACAGGCTTTAGCATTGTTCTTTAATTTCTCCTTAAAATAACTGAAGGGTTAATATTCAAGTTACATACAGTTATTGTATATAAATACTGTATAATCACATTGGGTGAAAATAATTAGGTTTTCTTTAGTGTCAACAACTACAAAATCATAGTGGGAGTGTCCCATGTTTTCCTTAGGCCAGTGAGTTTTATAGATTTATTATTGTTTGGATCATTGCAAGCGCTCAGACTACCAATCCGTGGTAACAAATTTTGTATGATTAAAGATAATTCACTTGTTGTTTAATTTTAGCCCATTCAAATCTAAATGGCTTTGGTGAAATTAACCAAAAACTCACTTTCATTTTTCTTTGCACAAAATTATACATAACCTAGAATTCAGTTCTTATCCCCAACAATATTCAGAAAAAGTTCTGTATGCCTTCAATGAAGAAAGCTAAAAATTTCAACATTGGTAAACAAGGCACGGCCAATTAGATAATGAAAATGTGTTTGGCACATTCTCCAGTACTAGTGAAGGCTTCAAGTTATGTTATCATCACAAGAGTTTCAAATGAGGCTCAACTTACCACTAGAGTTCAATAAATGGCATTGGCATGTTGGAAGGAAATTCTTCACTTTGTGTTTTTAGTTAGTAAGTATAAAAAAATGAACACTAGCATCTGGAAGTTTCAAGTAATTTTTTCATATTCACAGAGTAGAAAGACTCAAGTAGTCATAAATTTATACACGGGGAAAATGTAATGTATAGTAAAAATAAAAGTCAGCGCAATAGATCTAATGCTAAATGCTTTAAAAAATTCATAGACAAGGTTCTTCTCATGACATATGAAAAATAATGTTGCTGTTTTTTAAAAGTATGTTTAAATTATAGCTATTCTCACTGCCTCCATCAAAGATGACAAACTTTTCATGCAAAAGGGACATACATGAATTTTTAAACTTATATAAGAATTTACATAATATAGCACAGGTTTTTCTTAATTGTATTACATGTAAAAAGTGAAACACTTAATAAAAAATGCCAATTTCCACAATATTCAATTGAGGAAATGAATACATTTTTTAAAAAATCAATGACATTTATATACACATGTATATGAATACATATATACATATATAAATGAATAATTTATGAAGGACCATTTGAATCAATTCATATCATTATTATGTTACTAAATAACTTAATATACTTTAAAATAAGTGTATACCCACACATTTCTGAAGCAGCTGAGAGAAAATTCCTGATCATTTATTCTTGTGTCCTGAGAAATTTGTGAGAAAATGAGCTGAATTATGCCACTCTCACATGAATCCTTTGATCACATTCTTCTAGATATATAATACTTCAGACACTTGTTTGAAGTTGAACAATTAGAGTAAACAAGATCCATCTAACACACTATGTCTTGCATTCTTCTTTTTCATCTACTATTTTGTACTGGATCTTATTCTCTCCATTAACAAATGTATTAATGAAGTAGTGTTAAGCAGTATAAACTAGTTATCTTGAATGGGTGCAGATTGCTGTACTATTCTAACCCAGATCTCTCACAGAAGAGTAAGTGGATGGACAGTGGATAATTGCTTTAGTATGCCAATTTCCCTATATAAAGAACTTTAGAAAACTCTTAATAGCAGTTGTAAAGATGGATGTGTAGGTGCTTTATGTCAAAGAGGCAAAGGAACTTGCTAGTGGGTGCCAGTGATTCACAAGCTAACAGTATGATGAAATAGGTCACTTTGTTAGGGGACTTCACACCTAAATTTAGTATGTATGAGGAAAATTAACACTATTAATTTTTTAACATATCCTAGTATAATAAGTACATAACCTATTTGTTCATTCTGTGTATTTCAGCCTAACATCTTTCAGTCAGCTAATTTGACTTCTTTATTTAACCACTTTCAACATTTCATTGTCTATAAAGCCGACATTTGCAGACTTTCCACATTATAGGGTGAAATAGGAAGGGCTATTTAGGAAAGGAAAATCATCACAGCATCACCACCTCAGGCAAATATTGATTGGACTGTGTGACGAGCATGGTGGTAAGAGACAAGCAAGAGATTAAGTGGGTAGAGCACAGTGCTGAGGAAAGAGGGAAAGCATGGACACAAGGAAAGTCATATAAGGGGGTTGATAGAATAGGTATTTTGAAATTTATATGTTAGCCTTTATCTAATATCTGTGATTTTCTTTATTATACTATGTTACACATGCACCTAAGATCTAAATCTCATTTGTGTAAAATGTTACCAGTCTTTAGAATGTATTGAATAAAACTATAATTTCTCCTTAATTATACTGAATGAATTGTTAGAAATATTAGTTGCCTTTCATTCATATATGTATGTGTGTATGTATGTGTGTGTGTAGTTTTATTAACTTGTTATGTTTTGCAATATATGTAGACACAAAATAAACGATATAAATGACACTATCAAAATTTGATTACAGATCTTTTTCTCGTCCTGTTTTTCCCAAGGAGCTTAGGAACTGCACTCCTATGGTAGTGTTATGTACTGAGTTAGTGAAGGAGCAATGACACTAAGGCAGTATAGAAAGATTGAACTAAAAAAATTAAGCTATAACCCATGTAAACTGTGATGAGATAGGAATGTGCCTGAACTATGACCGTCCAGAAGCCTTTTGTTAAAAGCTTGTTTCTTCAATGCACAGCTCCTAAAATAAAGGGATCAAGGTGGTTGGTTGCTCTACAGCACTGCTCACAATTCCAGATAAGCATGGTTTACCTAGAAAGACATTGGAAATGAGCCAGGACAGTTAATTTTTAATGGACCAAAGATTTGACATTGCTTTTTGCAATAAAGTTATTAAGAACATATCAGACTGTCTTTTTGAATTGAGTCATTTAATAAACTCTGGAAATCCATTTTACCCTCTAATGTTCTCAGGATTTATCTTTATATTCTATAAAGATACATGTTGATGAAAATTAATGTAAAATGAGTATTAATCCAACAGTATTTTTTATGTTTGAGAACTCTATAGCTAGATGGTGAAGGAGAAGGAAGGATGTAGAGGGAGGTGGGGAAGGGAAGCAGGTGTGAGAGGGAAGAAAGGTGTTTTGCGTATCTGTTAGTGCAGCCTGATGTGTGTTCATTTGGGATGTGAACGGAAGAGCCTGTGCCCACGTACCTACGGACAAGTGTCTGCATCGTTCATCATGCAGACCTGGTGAAGCTGAAATGCCTCCTAGGCCAGGATGAGAGATATAGTGTGCTCTCATGCAGCTCTTCCTCTAACCCCTTCTTTCCATAGGGCTGTGGGGCTATCGTGACACCCTCTCAACATGGAAACTTACTGGATCAGTTCATAGGTATTTTTAATTAGCAAAATCTTTTTTCAAAAGGTCTGCATGTTTAGCATTTTCATTACATGACTCTGATTCTTGAACTAAAGCAGTTGGCAAGACATCATCACAGTATAAGGAAAGCAGCCGGGTCTACTCTGAGTTGTGTGTACTATGTTCCAACTCTCCAGAAAGCTAAGGTTCCCATTCACTAAATTAATTATTGTACTGGTTGAAGGTATCTGCCTTCAGGATAAAACACCAAGTACTTTCAAGAATCAAACAACATAAGGAGTATCTGAGAAACAGTGTTGATGGGGGATGCTGGAGATAAATATGATTAACTCTAGAAAATTACATCGAATATTTCTCTTTAGCCAACCTTATGATCCAATCAATTATTGCATTATTTTTTTCAAAGTTTGTAATTTTTGAACATTCATTCCAAGTGATATAGAGTAATAATGCTAGAAATACCAAGTATATATAACATTTTACAGTTTTTCTTTATACTAGGAGGCCCATGTAGTATCATGGCATGTGATTTGCTTACTTTGTTAAGTAAATTTTGTACCACAAATATAACCTGCAGTCATGTACAAAGCCCATTCTGTTATTCTTTCTTATCGTTTCCCTGACCTCATAATCCAAAGTTTAATTATATCAGTGGCATTATCATTTAATGTTTTCTTTAATTTGAACTTTATCCCAAAGTAAATATACTGAGAGTATAGTTGAAGGTAAATGTAATTGAAATGTAAAAATGTAGAGCATTAATGAAAGAAAATCAAATATAATTAAGAATTAGCATGTAAATTAAACTTAATTAAATGAAAACTAACCTTGATCAATATGTATTCACTATATTCATTTTTTGTTCTCATTTAAATGTTTTTTAAGTGAGGGTATAGTGTTCAAAAGAATTTCCATGATTATTCCTCAGGTCTTAAAGGCTATTTAGGTGTGATAGAGAGGGCTTGTGTTGAAATTAACCACGTTAAGTTTGCCTGTATCTTTTCCTTTCTGTTAGGAAAAGGAAGAGGACAAATCAGACACCTCAAGTTCTCAGCAGCCTAAAAGCCCACAAGGTCTGAGTGACACAGGCTATTCTTCTGATGGAATATCAGGTTCACTTGGTGAAATTCCAAGTCTTATTCCAAGTGATGAAAAGGATTTGCTCAAGGGACTCAAAAAGGACTCGTTTTCACAAGAAAGCAGCCCTTCCAGCCCCTCAGACTTAGCTAAGTTAGAAAGTACAGTCCTGTCCATCCTGGAAGCTCAGACAAGTACATGTGATGAAACATCAGAAAAGAAAGCTCAGCCCCAGGAGATTTCTCCTGAGCAGCCCAAGGACCAGCAGAAAACCCAGATCTTATCTGCAACAATGGAAGTTATTATTTCAGAAAAGAAACTCAAGGAGAGTCAAGAAGAAAAGGAGACTTCCAAAAAGGACAGCCAACAAGCCATTCCTTCCAGCAAGGACCTTAAAGAAAAGTCTGAGTTTTTCGATGATATGGCTATGAAAAGACTGCCCTATGATTCAGTTGAAGACAGTAGTGAAAGTGAAAACTCACCTGTTCCACAAAGAAAACGGAGAACTAGCGTTGGTTCCTCCAGCAGTGATGAATACAAACAGGAAGACAGCCAGGGCTCAGGGGAAGAGGAGGACTTCATTAGAAAACAGATCATAGAAATGAGTGCTGATGAAGATGCATCTGCTTCTGAAGATGAGGAGTTCATTCGCAACCAGCTCAAAGAGCTGGGCAGCATTACCGAGAGCCAGAAGAAGGAGGAAGCTAAGGGGAAGGGGAAAGCCACCACAGGGAAACACAAA
The DNA here is from genome assembly GCA_004027875.1 of Aplodontia rufa. Taxonomy (NCBI): domain Eukaryota; kingdom Metazoa; phylum Chordata; class Mammalia; order Rodentia; family Aplodontiidae; genus Aplodontia; species Aplodontia rufa. The sequence goes on along the minus strand of PVKS010006957.1, from coordinate 32,555 downwards.
AGACTGACTCGCAAAAGTAGTGCAAGCTTCGATGATGATGCAGGGAGGCGTCATTCCTGGCACGATGAGGATGATGAGACATTTGACGAAAGTCCTGAGCTGAAATATAGAGAAACTAAAAGTCAGGAGAGTGAAGAACTTGTAGTTGCTGGAGGAGGTGGGCTCCGTCGATTTAAAACAATTGAACTCAACAGCACCATAACAGATAAATACTCGGCAGAGTCATCACAGAGAAAAACAACTTTGTACTTTGATGAAGAGCCAGAATTAGAAATGGAAAGCTTAACAGACTCACCAGAAGACAGATCCAGAGGAGAAGGGTCTTCCAGTCTGCATGCCTCCAGTTTCACCCCTGGGACTTCCCCTACATCAGTGTCATCTCTTGATGAGGACAGTGACAGTAGTCCAAGTCACAAAAAAGGAGAAAACAAACAGCAACGCAAAGCCCGCCACAGATCACATGGTCCTCTTCTACCTACCATTGAAGATTCTTCAGAAGAAGAAGAATTGAGAGAGGAAGAAGAATTATTAAAAGAGCAAGAAAAGCAGCGGGAATTAGAACAGCAACAAAGGAAGAGTTCTAGCAAGAAATCAAAGAAAGACAAAGATGAACTTCGAGCTCAGAGAAGGAGGGAAAGACCAAAGACACCACCCAGTAATCTCTCTCCCATAGAAGATGCATCTCCTACAGAAGAATTACGCCAGGCTGCAGAAATGGAGGAACTCCATAGATCTTCCTGTTCTGAATACTCACCTAGCATAGAATCAGACCCAGAAGGTTTTGAAATAAGTCCAGAAAAAATAATAGAAGTACAAAAAGTTTATAAATTGCCCACAGCTGTGTCTTTATACTCTCCAACAGATGAGCAATCTGCTATGCAGAAAGAAGGTGGTCAAAAGGCGTTAAAAAGTGCTGAGGAGATGTATGAAGAAATGATGCATAAAACCCACAAATATAAAGCTTTCCCAGCTGCAAATGAACGAGATGAAGTGTTTGAAAAGGAGCCTTTGTATGGTGGGATGCTAATAGAGGATTACATTTATGAATCCTTAGTAGAGGACACATACAATGGATCAGTGGATGGCAGTCTGCTAACAAGGCCAGAAGAAGAAAATGGATTCATGCAGCAGAGAGGAAGAGAGCAAAAAATTAGACTTTCAGAACAGATTTATGAAGACCCCATGCAGAAAATTACAGATCTCCAGAAAGAGTTTTATGAATTAGAAAGTTTACATTCTCTTGTGCCTCAAGAAGACATTGTTTCAAGTTCTTATATTATTCCAGAAAGTCATGAGATAGTGGATCTGGGTACTATGGTCACTTCTACCAGTGAAGAAAAAAAACTATTAGATGCTGATGCTGCCTATGAAGAACTCATGAAGCGGCAACAAATGCAGTTAACACCTGGATCCAGTCCTACCCAGCCCCCCATAGAGGATGACATGACAGAGTCCACCATGGACTTTGACAGGGTTCCAGATGCATCTTTGACATCAAGCGTTCTCTCAGGAGCATCACTTACAGATTCAACAAGCAGTGCAACACTCTCTATTCCAGATGTCAAAATAACCCAACACTTTTCAACAGAAGAAATTGAGGATGAATATGTAACTGATTATACAAGAGAAATTCAAGAGATAATTGCCCATGAATCACTGATTTTGACCTACTCTGAGCCTTCAGAAAGTGCTACATCTGTTCCACCTTCTGATACACCTTCTCTCACATCATCTGTTTCTTCAGTATGTACCACAGATAGCTCCTCCCCCATTACTACCTTGGACAGTATAACCACAGTTTATTCAGAGCCAGTGGACATCATAACTAAATTTGAAGTTTCTGAGGAAATTTCTTCATCAACTTACTTTCCAGGCAGCATTATAGACTACCCAGAAGAAATAAGTATATCTTCAGATCGAATCACTACACCAGGAGGTAGAGCTAGTACTGATCACATTGTGATTTCTTTATCTGATGTGGTACCTTCTATCCCAGAATCTGTAAGAATGAAATCTGAGGAACCAACTGCTGACACTATTTCCACTGACTTACCTATATCTGAAAAAGAGCCAGTGAAAAAAGTCAAGAAGGAAACTGAGAATGGAATTATTCTGGAAGTTTTGGAAGCTTACCAAGATAAAACAAAGGAGTCTGAGGCTGAACTAACAGAAATTAGCTTATCTGAAACTGTGTTTGACCAACCATCTTCTTCTACAATAGCCCTTCCAATAAAGGAGCAACTTTCATCTATGTACTTTATACCCAGAGAGGTCTTTGATCAGGAAAAACCTCCACCTCAGTTACCATCTGGCAGTCCTTCTGCTCTTCCAACTAAATCTCGTTCCTTCTTCCGAAGTTATTCTTTGGACAGATCAGCACAACCTCCACCACCTCCACCTCCACCTCCGCCTCCTCCTCCCCCTCCTCCTCCTCCCCCTCCTCCTCCACCTCTTCCTCCACCAACCTCACCTAAACCAACTATTCCTCCTAAAAGAAAGCTAACAGTTACAACATCAGTGACTTCAGCTCTTCCAGCAACACCTCTGGTTGATGCCATTACTGCTGTAGAGGCCCCAACTGTCCAGAGGAGTGAAGAGTTACCTGCAACAAAAATATGTACCATGGCACCTCCTCCTGTCCCACCTAAGCCTTCTTCAATTCCATCTGGACTTGTATTCACACACAGACCTGAGCCAAGCAAACCTCCAATTGCCCCAAAACCAACAGTTCCTCAGCAACCAGTAACTGAACAAAAACCAACAGAGACACACCCCAAACCAACAGGTCTATCTTTAACTTCAAGTATGAGCTTAAATTTAGTGACTTCAGCAGATTATAAATTACCTTCCCCTACTTCCCCACTTTCCCCACATTCTAACAAGTCTTCACCAAGATTTTCCAAATCCCTCATGGAAACTTATGTAGTTATTACATTGCCATCTGAACCTGGGACTCCAACAGATTCTTCAGCTAGTCAAGCAATTACCAGTTGGCCCCTGGGATCACCCCCGAAAGATCTGGTTTCCATTGAACCTGTTTTTTCCATAATTCCTCCTGTGACAACTGTAGAAATTCCAAGTTCTTCACAGACAATCCTTAACATCTCAGGAGCTTTGGAGACATTTTCTGCTGCTCCTGTTGTAACACCATCTTCATTTCAAGGAGCTCCAACTTCAGTGATGCAAATTCTCACAACCGAAGTCTCTAAGTCTGAGGTTTCAGTTGCTAGAAGTACAGTCCCTAGTGTTGGTCCCAGTGTTTCTCTATCAATTCCTTCAGAACCTCTTGCTCTGGATAGCCTACATTCAGAACAACACCAGTACAAGGAAAATGGAAAGTTGCAACTTGTTGGTGATGTCATTGATTTGCGTACAGTACCAAAAGTAGAAGTTAAAGCAACTGAAAAATGTATGGATCTTTCTGCTTCTGCAATGGATGTGAGGAGACAGACCACATCAAATGAAGTTTATGGGAGACAAATTAGTGCTGTCCAACCTTCTATTATAAATCTCAGTGCAATTTCATCAGTTGTTACGCCAATATCTCTGGACACCAAGATAGTGACTGTTGCCCCGTGTACAGCTACCACAAGTTACATTACAGTCACAGAAAACCTAATGGGTATAGAACATGCAATGACAACACCACTGCAGCTAACTACATCAAAGCATGCCGAGTCCCCATACAGGATGCCAATTAGTCAGGCCTTTCCTGCAGTTAGGGAGGAATCACCAATCAACTTATCTCTAAGTACTTCAGCACAAGCAGTGACATCAACCATTACAAAACCTGTCACTGTGCCTCCTGTTGGTGTCACAAATGGATGGACTGATAGTATCACATCACAAGGGATCACTGATGGGGAAGCGGTGGATCTCAGTACAACAAAGTCTCATAGAACTGTCGTAACAATGGACGAATCTACTTCAGGTGTGGTGACCAAGATAATAGAAGATGATGAAAAACCTGTTGATTTAACTGCAGGGAGAAGAGCCGTGTGCTGTGACATGGTTTATAAATTGCCTTTTGGAAGGAGCTGTACAGCACAGCAGCCTGCAACTACTCTGCCTGAGGATCGCTTTGGTTATAGGGATGATCACTATCAATATGATCGTTCAGGGCCGTATGGTTATAGAGGGATTGGTGGAATGAAACCTTCCATGTCTGACACTAACTTAGCAGATGCTGGACATTTTTTCTATAAAAGTAAAAATGCTTTTGATTATTCTGGAGGAACTGATGCAGCAGTAGATCTAACTTCAGGGAGAATTACCACAGGTCAGTATGATGTGGCAACAGACCTTTCCTTGAAATATCATTATGGTGTTCCTCATCTCATTTCAGGATGAAAATGCGGTCCCCATTACAGTTTTGTTACTTTTTCTCTTTCTTTGGATGTTTTGGCAACATATTTTGGAGTACATGTGCGCTTCTATTTCTTCAGTTTTTAATTTATTCTGCCCAAAGCCGCCTGCATGTGCCTGCATGTTCAACATTGCTTTTGTTCCGCACCTAATTAGGTTAATCTGTGGATTTGCATGCGGTCCCATTCATTAAATTCAACAAGATGAGAGGGTTTTCATACCCAAAAAACATCATTCATTCTGAGAACTGGACTGTAACTCTACCCTGTATTTCAGGTGAGGTAATGGATTATTCAAGCAAGACTACAGGCCCATATCCAGAAACACGACAAGTCATTTCAGGAGTTGGAATAAGTACTCCACAGTATTCCACAGCAAGAATGACTCCACCTCCAGGACCCCAGTATGGTGTGGGCAGTGTTTTGAGGTCATCTAATGGTGTTGTCTATTCTTCAGTAGCAACTCCAATCCCCTCCACTTTTGCCATCACTACACAACCTGGCTCCATTTTCAGCACCACTGTGAGGGATTTGTCCAGTATTCATACAACTGATGCAGTGACCTCATTATCTGCCCTGCACCAGAGCCAGCCAATGGCAAGATCATATTTCATAACAACAGGTGAATCTGAAACAGACATTGCAGTAACTGGTATTGATATCAGTGCCAGTTTGCAAACAATTACTATGGAAACTCTTACTGCTGAGACAATAGACTCTGTTCCCACTTTAACCACAGCATCTGAAATGTATTCTGAAGTGGTGGGAGATGAAAGCACTCTTTTAATTGTCCCTGAAGAAGACAAACAACAGCAGCAACTTGACTTAGAACGTGAGCTCTTAGAACTGGAGAAAATTAAGCAACAACGCTTCGCTGAGGAACTGGAGTGGGAGCGTCAGGAAATTCAAAGGTTCCGTGAACAAGAAAAGATCATGGTTCAAAAAAAGCTGGAGGAGCTGCAGTCGATGAAGCAGCACCTTCTCTATCAGCAAGAAGAAGAGCGGCAGGCCCAGTTCATGATGAGGCAGGAGACACTAGCCCAACAGCAGCTACAGCTCGAGCAGATCCAACAGCTGCAACAACAGCTTCACCAGCAGCTAGAGGAGCAGAAGATTCGCCAGATCTATCAGTATAACTATGACCCTTCTGGAACCGCTTCCCCACAAACCACGACAGAGCAGGCCATTTTGGAAGGTCAGTTTTGGGCAACGGAAGAGGCAACAACCACAGCTTCCACCGTGGTGGCCATTGAGATACCACAGAGCCAAGGATGGTACACTGTCCAGTCTGATGGTGTCACTCAGTACATTGCCCCACCTGGCATCCTGAGCACTGTATCAGAAATACCTCTAACAGATGTTGTTGTAAAAGAGGAAAAGACACTCAAAAAGAGAAGTTCTGGAGCAAAAGTTCGGGGACAGTATGATGAAATGGGGGAAAATATGGCAGAAGATCCCAGAAGTTTTAAAAAAATAGTGGACAGCGGTGTACAAACTGATGATGAAGATGCTGCTGATCGCAGCTATGCTAGTAGGAGAAGAAGAACGAAAAAGAGCGTGGATACCAGCGTCCAAACAGATGATGAGGATCAGGACGAATGGGACGTGCCTGCTCGATCAAGGAGAAAAGCTCGCCCGGGGAAGTACGGTGACAGCACGGCAGAGGCTGACAAGACCAAGCCCCTTTCCAAAGTCTCCAGCATAGCCGTCCAGACAGTAGCAGAGATATCTGTGCAAACCGAACCAGTGGGAACCATAAGAACACCTTCAATAAGAGCACGAGTGGACGCCAAGGTAGAAATAATTAAACACATTTCAGCACCTGAAAAGACTTACAAAGGGGGCAGTTTAGGATGTCAAACAGAAGCAGATTCAGACACACAAAGTCCTCAATATCTGAGTGCCACATCTCCACCCAAAGACAAGAAACGCCCAACACCTTTAGAGATTGGTTATTCATCTCACCTTCGGGCAGATTCCACTGTACAGCTGGCTCCTTCCCCTCCCAAATCTCCAAAGGTCCTTTATTCACCCATCTCACCACTTTCATCAGGCAAAGCCTTAGAATCAGCCTTTGTACCTTATGAAAAACCCCTCCCTGATGATATAAGTCCACAGAAAGTACTGCATCCAGACATGGCTAAAGTTCCCCCAGCAAGTCCTAAGACAGCCAAGATGATGCAGCGTTCTATGTCTGACCCCAAGCCTCTGAGTCCAACAGCAGACGAAAGTTCCAGGGCTCCTTTTCAGTATACCGAGGGCTTCACGGTAAGCGTGATTCTTTTTAGTTAGAAGACGGTGGATGAGTTGATGTTAATCATGTGTTTGCAGACCTTAGAAGGTAAAAAAGCTCCTGGCATTTCAGAAAGCTAACACTAAATATCAGGGAAGACTGTTGCATTGGAAATTTAAGGAAAAAATAGAAAAGCACATGTTCACTTAAAAAAAAGGGAAGAAAACTGATTTAATGAGATTGAATGTTTTATTCTGTTATTAAAATCTCCCAAATATCAATCTTCCACAAATTCATTTCAGTGGATTTTCATTTCTGAGCATGAAGGAATAAAATTGAATATAAACAGATTTGGCAAAGGATGATCATAAGTTTAGATTCTAAGTGGTGGAATTCATTAATAGGAGGGTTCGTGGAGATCATCTGGTCTGTCACTTTTCTTTCAACCTGAATGTTTACATTAAAAATCTTAGAATATTTACTATTCAAAATGGAGCATTTCTAGAACTGGTATATTGAAAGCACATAATCATTATAATTCATCCATGCTTATTTTCTATCTGCCAACTTTGTTAGTCTAGCCTCCAGGGAGCCTTCGTCCTAATTCTTGTAGAAGCAGGAAGAATATGTATGCTTATTTGAATAATAGATATTATTTTAAAATATGTAATTATTCTTCAAGGGGAAAACATGCAGATATGTTAGATTTATGAAAATCTATTACTAAGAATTGTTAATGATCATCTATAAAAGCAGGTATATTGTAATTAAGAAAATCTAATTTGTAACTGTTTTAGAAGGTGATTGATAAGCATAATAATTCAATTTAGAAAAAGTCTTCTATTCAAATTAAGAGATTCTCCAACACACTAGCTACTAAATTCTGGGTCTTCAAATCCTGAAGTTCTTAAATAGGTTTTTCTGCTATATTGCCATATTTTTACTGACCCATTTGTGTTAAGCATTGCTGTGGGGTTAAAAAAATACATCATTATGCATCACTGTCAATCTCTCTGTAGACATATAGACATGTTACTAAATTAAATTTTCAATTCCAATTTTTTAAAAATTTTATAGTTGAAGTTTGTTGCTATGTTCTTCTCTTTCAAACAATAAATCTTAAAAGTAAAACTGTTTTTGTGTGGGGGTTAGAGGCCATAACTATAGTCAGAGAACCTTTGGTGTATTGAGATTTCATCCAGTTTACAGTTATTTTATGCATAATTTACTTATAGAATTATCTATGAAATGTGATTTTAATTCATTTATAATGTATAGCTATTTATTTTTAAAGCTGTAAACTGTTCATTCATTTAATGATGTGTAGAAAAGTTTGACATATGTTTTTGTCAGTATTTTAAAAGTTATATTTCAGACATTTGTCATTTGAAAAAAAATAGATTTTTCCATTTGGTGTACTGATCTTTTACTTAAATCACTCTATATGCTCTTAATTCAAGTGTACTTAGTTAAAGAAGAGATTCAAGTTGTCAGTATTTTTTCTGACAGTATTTACTTTGGATTCAGCAATGCAATTGATCATATAGGTTGCACCACTGATTGTTTAATACTGATTAACTGTCTAGTCATAGAAGAAATTGAGTAGAATTATTAAATAATGATGACTATGAAAACTCCTAGGTGTGTTGACCCTTTGAACACAATTCAGAAGTTCTTCCAATTGGTCATACTCAATACATATTTTAATGTGGACTAACTGTATACAAAGTCAAATTTATTATGTTATTTCATGCAAAATAGACCACTTTATATACAAGCAAAATTTTTTCAGCATTTTAGAAAAATTGAATATAAGATGTGAAGTTTACAATTTGTTTCTATATAAATATCTAGACATGCTTTGAATTTATTTTAAAGCAAATTAATTTCTTAATTATAAGTATGGATTACTAGGTATTAATGGTACTCTGTTCTTCATAAGTGATAGTCATAGTGATGTAAATTTAAGAAATCTAGCTCAGTAGTTTACAGATTATAAATTTTCACAGACCAGTAAAGTTGTGGGGGTAAAAATCAGTATTTACTAGGCATTAAGACAAGATGGTGGAAGATAAGTTTTATACTATACAAGGTTCTGTATTAACATCTCATGTTCCCAAAATGTCAGGAAAGGCTCCAAAGAGGAGGTTCTGGGTTTGCAATTTGAACTCTCTGTTGTACCATGGTGAGAAAAAAATGAGTTCATTTTAAATAAAGACAATAATATGCACAGAGGTTCAGCAAAGAGGTGGGGGAAAGGTGTACTTTACATAGAACTGGAAAGGTGAGGGAGGGCCAGATGTCAGGGGACATAATGTACTTTTACTTTCCTTAGCCCTCAGAGCCAGACCAGAGTGGCATCATTTTTTAAATTTGCAATATGCACTATCCCTTTGTGCCCTTATACTTTTGCCTTCCTTATAGTCCGGTCTCTAAAAAACAATGAGAGTGATGTTCTAAAATGTACATTAGATTCTGCCACTCTCTGCACAGCTTCAACTCACCAGTAGAGTCACAAATTTTAAATATAGGAGAAATTTCTTAACTGGGCCCCCTATGTTGTGATGCCTGCCTGACTCACCACCTCAGCCACTCTCCGGACACCCACCACTCCATATTGTGTTCCACGTGAGCTCTTCTTTGGATGCACCAATCTTGTCCCCATCTAGGGCTCCCATCCAGCTCTCTTGCTAAGATCTTTACATGTCTGCCTCTTCTGTACAGGTTTCAGTTCAGATTTCTCCTCCATAGAGATGCCCTCCTTACTTCTCTAAATGTCTACTGTCACCATGAGTCTCCGTTTCTGCCCCTAATTTGCACAGATCACTTATTAAATATACTTTCCATGTCATTGATTATTATCATTTTTCTCCTAACAGAATGCAAGCTCTTAATTTATTTATGGGTGAGGATTTTTGTCTATTAAGTTTACCAACTCATAATAAGCTTTCTTTAATGATAATTTGATAATCTGGTGAATCTTTATCCATCAAACTCTCTTCATTTTGAAGAGATTCACAAATTCACAACTCCCACTTGAAACAAAAGCAAAAGCAAAACCATAGTCATCCTACTGCATTCGCAGTGTAATTCAGTGTTAACATTTTCTTCTGCTTTCTCCTCTTTATTCTTCCATTTCCTGAATGCATGACACGATATCTTCTCAAAATTTATTTCAATGCATTATTTCTCATGTGTCTGTTGGATTATCTCTACCATCATATCTATGAAAATTTCTTAGACCTGAACCCCAAAATATATTCTTCATACATTTTTTTCTTTCTTCTATATAATGACAGAGATTTGAATCATTACTCCAGATCAATAACTTCAGGAAAGAAGGTTAATTCAGCATGTTCTCTTCTACTTCAGAGGAGAAAGTAATATTGTGCATTTGGAGAAATAGCAATGTAAATTCAAAGAATATGTTTGGAAGTACAAGGGACCTAATTCATTCCAAGATTTATCCCTTATTTTTTTCTTTCTTATGGGGGGGTGGAGATGGAGACAGGGGGAGAGAGAGAGAGAGGGAGAGAGAGAAAATCAAGTTTATTTAGTTTTTCATCTGCTTTTCTTTGCTCTAACAGTTGTGTATGTGGTGCTGGACTTTGATCCCAGGTCCTCATGCTTGCTAGGCAAGCGTGAGACCACTGAACCACTGCTCCAGCCCCAGATTTATCTCTCTTAAAATATAACAGATTTTAGTGATATCTCTATCAAAAATATGCATTTCAGGAATAGCTCATGCTTTATTAATGATGGCACATACTACATTTTGCACTTAAAATTGGCTACACTTAAAATGTTATCACCTCTAAATGACCATTAAGGAACAATTAGTGTCAAAACTATGTTGTCCTGCTCTCTGACTTGTTTAACAATTTGAGAGTTTTTTTTAGTAATAGGCTGAATCTTTCTTTAAATCTTTTTGTTTCAGATTTTAACCCAGGATCCTATTAAAAAGCAGATAGTATTCATGAGTTGATTGTTACAAGATTATGTTTTATTTCACTGATTGTTGTTTTAATAGCTTTTAAGATTGTTGGAACCCTTCAATGTCTTTTTTTCTGAAAGTAATTTCCATAGTCTAAACGGAGAAATTTTACTTTTGTCAAAATTTTATTTTTATATTCTTCTAAAGTATAAAGTTTAAAAATTGATAGCTGTGATATCCAAATGGTATTTGAAGACAGATATTTATAAGGAGTCATTTTTCATTGTTCTTTGAAAAACAATATAAGAAATCAGTCTATTAAAACTGACTTTCATGAAATCAGCAGTTTTGTAATAGTGGTATTTACAGTTGTTGGAAAAACTATTCATTTACTAAAGACAGGTTTTGTAAATAACAGAAGACACATTCTACAGGTCTGTCTTCATTATTCATGTTTTTTTACATATTTTTATGATTAAAACCTTTTAAAATCCAACTGTCTTAAAATAGGAAGTAGTATATGAGTTTTTCAAAATAAATAGCAGTAAAGTAATTTATAGTCCCTAATAATTAAGAAGATATGGTAAAGTCAATTGAAATGCAGATGAATTCACATATACAGATGTCAATGAGTGGAAGTTTTTAAGTTGAATTCAATTTAACATTCAATAATGAATATTGCTTTTTCATTATAATCAATAGTTAACAATTTATTCCAAAACAGATCTTTTCATACTGAGGGAAGATCCAGATATCCATATTTCAAAACAAGCAAGTTTAACATGATTCTTAGAAACTGATTCATGTTGCAACTGTACAGTGAAAGACCTCTTCAAAACTAACAGTCAATATTTGGTACACAAGCATAACTAACACAGGGAGCCCTGACTCATTCAAGAATTCTGTATAATGGACCAAGTTAAATAACACAGAGTATTATTTAATATTCATTAACTTTCTAAATATTTTATCATATTAGTTTTTAGCAATTCATTACATTTATATTTTGCATAGATGTAAAGTTTAAAATTGGCTGTACAATAAAACAACACACATATTCTCCTACATGTATCTCACCCAAACACACATATACACACACATGAACTTTTGTATATCTATATTCTTAAAAAGTACTATAGGTTTCATAATTGGTTGCATTAGCTATAAATTGACAAAAAATGAACAACTAAAATAATTTTAATATAAAACTTTGGCAAAATTTGCATTATATTCTGAAAATACAGGTTTCATAGTGATATTACAGTGTGTTCCAATAGCTGTTTGACTATTCGGCAGTATACATATCCATATACACAGTATGTGTGTGTGTGTGTATATACACGCACACACGCATATATAAAATACTTAAGACTCATTGCTTCACATAAACTAATAAAGTATTTCATGTGCAGTTGTTTGGTTGAGTTACAAACTAATTAATTTCTGTATGTTTTATGTTGATTTTATTCCATATTTTAAAGATGAGAAATCTAAAGTCTAGATCATTATTTTTGTATCCCTGTGCCTACCCAACAACAGTATTATTTGCATTAAATAAGGCAACAGACTTTTATTTTTGATACAGTTCTGTATCTTGAATTATGTGTAGAGTTTGAATAAGGAGAGCAGTAGAATGTGTGGGATGCTAAACTGAATCTTAAATGAACTATATAAATAAAGTGAAGTAGTTTAGCCTGAAGCTATAAACAGCAAAGGGAATTTTTACCTATTTTAACTTTACCTTAAGAAGAAATTGCAAAGGATTCAAATTAAAACAGTTGAGAAAATTAATACTTGAAAATAATGTGAAATTTGTTAAACTAGATTATAAAACGTCTATTTTGGTTGTTTTTTTTTTTAAACTAAAAAACTAGGGGACACTTCCAGTTCTTAAGATTACAAGTGAAAGTGCAAACAAAAGCTGAGCATTGTGAAGAGCAGTAAATAATTCTGTTGAAAGAATCAAATTTCAGTAAAAATCGATTTGAAGCTAAAGGTCATTCCCATATCATTCTCTCTCTTATTCCTTTCCAGTGAATAGTTAAAATGGATGAAAAACATACAAAAACTTGGGCTGGAGGGGTGGCTCAGCATTTGGAGCACTTGCCTGGCATGCCTTAGGATTCAAGTTCAAACCCTAGCACCACATACAAAACCAAGTGTTAGAGAAACAAAGTCCAGATGAAAAAATAAATAAAAATTGATTTTTCCCCCTCCCTCTCTCTCTCTCATCTAAAAAAAAAAATAAAATAAATAAATTTTTCTGCCACTCTGATAAACCATTTTAATTACATGAATAAATTAATTTTAAAAGATTGGACCAGGTACTGGAGCGGTTGTTCAGGGGTTAAAGTGCTTGCCTAGCACACACAAGGACCTGGTTTCAAAGTCTAGCACCACATAAACAACTCAGTGTCAAAGCAAAGAAGGCCAGATGAAAAAATAAATTTAAAAATTTTGAAAACAAAAAAGGTTGGACCACATTTAATTTCTGACATGTAGCACATTTTAGCATGAAAGGGGCAAGGAAAGCACCCCTACCACTACCTACAACAACAAAGCAGCCCTAACCACAGAGCTCATTCTCCAAGCAGAAAAGGCACTTGTATATGTTAGACATTTACTTCTGTGAACCTGGAACTGAAACCACAGCTTGAAGAACTAATTAACACAAAGTATAAAAGTTTTAAAATCTTCTTAAATCACTTTATATCCCAGTGTTAGTTTTCCTTTTGACATGAACAAATGTCCATGAACCTTTTTCACTGTACAATAGGTAGGTGTTGAAGTGACAGAAATAGTACTAACAAAAGTAACAATGGTATTATTTAGGAAAAACATCTTCACTGCTGGTTTCAACCAGTTATTCCATTTATATTAGGAGGTAGTACCCATAATTGCTCACACAAAAGCACAACAACCAGGTTTCCTTAATTATTCATTTGGAAAACCATTTAATAATTAAGTCATTTCAACCTCTCTTTTCGTAGTACTGAATGGGTAGAATTGAGAAAGGAAAGGGAAAGTTAGCATTTTCAAATGTCATTTAGTAAAAGTATTGTCATGGTTTTGTAAGTATATGAGGTTTGTAGTCGAGATTAGCCAATAAAATATTTCTTCATACTAGTATAAATTATTTCCCTGATCTTAATCTTTTGTGAATTGCATTGTTTTCAAAGAATCAAATGCTTCTGTAGTCCATATGAAATATGGGCCATAGCCACGTAATTTATAAGAATGTTTCATTAATTAATTTAACTTTAGAGAAACTATTTCCCATGGTTTTGGTTTATGAAGAAGAAATATTTTATTCATTGCAAAATATATATATATATATACACACCATGTTTAACTATTTTAATATCATATTCCAAGGTTGTGCTCTAAGCCAAGAAATAGTTAATCAATGAAAGAAATAAAAAATAATGATTCCTGTGGTTTTTGTAGTTAAGCATTACAAGAATATGAACATAAAATGTCTTTGTTACCCCAAAATAATTTAGTGAAGACTTTGTGCCAATATTAAAATCATTATTATATTTGCCATAGCTTGTGATAGGTAATCTTTGAATCATTCTTCATTTGCTAATGATGTGATGCTTTGGAAAATATGTTGTAAAGCAGTCATAATTCTAATACATCATGTCCAGAAAATAGCATCATTAGAGATTCATATTCTGTATCATGTAAAATAGAGTTAATTTTGTTCTGATGAGAATATCATTAAATATTTTATAGGAGTATTGGAATAACTGCAGTCTTTCATTATGGGCCAATGATTTGTTCTCAAAAAAAGAGTAATTATAAGCAAATTCATAATATTCAGCACCCTAAAATATAAAAGTGTACTAAAAGGGAAGTGTATTTTAATTTTTTTATTTACATCAATATCTTAGAAAATAAATGTCATTTTAATTATTGGAAATATTTATTAACTTTATTCTTCTACATCAGATTGCCCACATAAACTTTTCAACCCATTTTTTGATAAAAGAATATAGTAATTATCTCATTGTAGAAATGAGTTTTCCAAGAAACGTAGTTATGCATAAAATTCATTATCCTAGTCCAGGAACATCGTTTGAAGGTTAAATGGTATAGAAATGAGAAAATAAGAGCTGCATGTTCATTTTCCAGTAATCTATTACTTTAATTCTTATATGTTTCCATGGCTTTTTAAAATAGAGGGAAAATTCACATAAAACCATTTATAAATTAACAGTTCAGTGACTTCAGTATGTTCATTAATTCTGTAAACTCACTTCTACCTCCATCTCCAAAATTAAACCCTGTACCTGTTTAGTTATCACTCTCCATTTTCTTCTTCCCTTGGTCTGTAGAAATCGCCAATTACTTTCTGTCTATATGCACTGACCCCTTCGGGATATACATGTAGAGGGAATCATAGAACAAGTGACCTTTTATGCTTGGCTTCTGTTTTCCAGACTCACCTAGTTTATAGTGTGTATCAGTATTTTATTCCTCTGTACAGTGGAATTCCCGTATCATGAATGCTACAATTTTTTCAACTAATAATAGACATTGGCAATTGAGGATAGTGCTACTATGAACACTAGTGCATGAATATTTGTCAGATAACCTGTTTTTCATTCTTTTGGATATATATCTAGAACTTATAGTACTTACATATTTCACTTTTTGAGGAACTGTCAGAATCTTCCACAGCAGTTAAAACATTTTTCAGTCCCATTAGCAATATATGAGGGTTACAATTTCTTCACATGCTTCCCTATACCTATTTTCTTCTTTTTTAACAATATTTTTGTGTAGAAGAAAGATCAGTGGAGTAGATGAGGGGGATTGGTGGAAAGGGAGGAGGGACAGGATAAAGGAAGAACAGTACAATGAATCTCACCTAACATTCTTATATACATTTTTGAATATACCATAGTGAATCTCACCTTTATATATATATATATATATACATATGTATATGTATATATATATACATGTATATATACATATATATATATATATCTGCAAGGCACTCTTTTTAAAAAAAACTATAAGTAAATGGCAAAAAGATCAGCAGAGTAGAGGGAAGGGAATGGAGAGAGGGCAAAGGAGGGAAATACTGGGGACTGAATTAGAGCAAATTATATTCCATGGTTTTATAATTATATTAAAATTAATTCTAATGTTCTAACTAGAAAGAATCAATAAAAATATGTTTAGTAAATTTTATTTAAAAAGTTATTATTATAGCCATCCTACTGGTTATGAATTCATATCAAATTTTGGTTTTGATTTTTCTTTCCCTAACAACTAATGATGTTGGGCATCTTTTCATACACATCTGGTCATTTTTATTTCTTATTTGGAGAAATTACTAAAATAGGATTGTTTAATGAGAGTAGTTAGTTATATGTTAATATTATTTCATATGTAAAGACAACTAAAATAATAGCTAAATTCTAAAAAAAAAATCAATAAAAAATAATTTGGCTAGTGAGGAGACCATACATAATGATTTCAAAGAGGTACTACGCCAAAGCTCCAAAATATTAATCCCACAAAGTGATGTTCTATTTACTTCTCTAAGTACTGAAGAACTACTCACCATGTATGCACATATAAAGTAAATGATTGAATTTTATGAATATCTGAGAGGAATCTAATTTTCAAATATATAAGGAAAAATTCACTTATTTAGAAAGAAGAATCCCAGCTAAATAAATCAAGAGAGTTCATTTGACCTAACCTTATTATGATGAAGTGCCTCAAAATTTGGACTTCTGATGTCATCATCAAGTACGTCACTCTTTATTTGTATTTGTGTATATTTGGAAGCATAATTCCTCATTATCAGCATTGAAAATCTATCACAGTTTTATAACCTTATCTGGAGCATTTATTTATTTCTTGTACAGGAACATCAAACATAGAGTCTTGACCTCTCCTAAGAGCTAAGAAGATCTGCATTTAGTCATGCCAGAGAGGTGAGGCTCTGAGGACTGGAATCTGTTCAGAAATGGGAAGGCCTAAAAATCACATTTTGCCCTCTGAAAGCTGTTTTCTCAAGTCCTATTCTTTCTGAAAGAATAGCCACTATGAGGACCACTTGAAATAAAATTCACAGAAATATCTAAATTTCTTGAAAATTGAAAACTTCAGGATAATTTGGATAAAGGCAAGTGCTGAGGGTTCAACTAAAATCTTAAAGTACTGTGAAGACAAAACAGTGTTCCTTTGGAATTTAATTAACATCCTAGTAAATTTTCCTCATTTCTTGGGAACAGTTCAAGGACTGGTCCAATCTTACCTTATAGTAACTGTGAGAAGGAAAAGAGACTATAGCTGTAACTGAAAGAAGGCCCTCCCAACTCCACAGTGAGTAATTTCTGTATCTGGAGTCAAGGTTTTATAAGAGAAAATAACCGAAATAGGCAAGGTAAAGCAAAACAGCCAGGAGTCAACATGTAACAGCCTCTTCAGGGAGAATTGTCAGAATGGACAAACTGTCAAAAGAATGTGAGAACAAGTTATCAACATGTATGCAGAAGTCTGCTAATGTAGGTAGGAAGGGTCAGTAAGCATATTATTTATTTATTTTTGCATGAGAGATTACCTCAAAGTCTGTTTTTATAGGTAAACCTATAAATGGAAGCACCAAGAACCTAGTGTGTTTGTTTCTCTCTCCAAGAATCTCTTTGCATGGAGAGTACAATCCAGCATGCTTCAGCTACATGTGACTTGTCATGTGACTTGTCATGTGACTCCACTTAGTAAACTAATATCTCACCATTGAAAGTCCTTCCAGACCTAGAGTGACTCTAACCTCTGTGAGAATGATGATCTAACACCTAGTTCTCTGTTACTTTACCTTCTTAGAGTTCATCTATAGTGACTTTCTCTTCTCTGTGTTCATCCTTTCCCACAGTTGTTTTCTGACTTGAAGTTGCTTACAAATGATCTAACTCAGTGAATTTTCTCTCTCAAAGCTCACTTAGGTGCCTTTTCATGATTATCCATATTGTAGCCCACTAAAGCATATACTTCATCCCTGTTTATCCTCCCTCCTTATTCTACTACTCTCATAATCCAAGCTCCACCACCTCGACAATCCTCTTGCCATTAATCTGTCTCACAACAGTGGTTAAAAAAAATTACCCTATATGAATCCAAATATCTGCCTCTACCTTATTTGCATATGGCAAAGATCACAGCTAAGCCATGGCTAGATTGCTAACCCTCAGAAAATATAAGACACGAAATATTGTTGTTTTAAGCAATTAACTTTTTTGGTGAATTGTTCCTTGGCAATAGATAACTAGCACCCTACCATTTAAAGTGCAGTGTTTAATAATATAATTCTAGAAGAATCCAGTTTAAATCTCTTCATTTCCTTAATTCAAATTCTATCATATACCAGCAGTGTGAACTTGAAGAATTTGCTTCACCTTCCTGTGCCTACACTTCCTCGTTTGTAAAGCGAGGATATAAATAGTATCTACCTTATAAGCTTATTATAAGGTGAAAATAAGTCAATGCATACAAAGCAATAAGAGCAAAACCTGAAATTCTGACTCTTTTATTTGGGCTAACTATGATTCCTGCTGCTAACACCATTTTCAAAGGTCTATCTTCTTTTTCTCCTGGACCATTAAAACAGCTCTTACCATGTTTCCTACTTTTACCTTTATTCTCATTCTATTCATGCTATACTTCCACCAGAATGGTTTTTATATGGAAATATTAGTTGTCCTGTCATTCCTCTTCAATGTTGTCACAATGAAATATCCCTTAAATTTTCAAGTAATCAATAGGATTGACAGGAACCTACCCATATTTTATACCCATCATATGCCATTCTCCCCCTTGCTCTGTACGTTCCAACCACTCTTAGTCTACTGAATATCCTACCTTCTCACCTGAGTCTGTTCTGTATACATGTTGAAGCCCTTTGCTAGCTAGGATTTCATAACATTTAGCACAGTTTGTCATTAATATGTTATGGTTTAATATCTTTCTCTCCCATGAGAAGGGCCATATTACACATTCAAACTGTTTACCTCAGTCGTAAACAATGCTTGAGTCACCCAGAAGTGGATGCTGAGTAAAATTAATAGGATGAATGATATCCTAAACTAAAACAAAGACAGTTTCAAAGGTGTGGATGACAGGAAAAGTACAGATAAGTATTAGCAATAATTTTGGACTAAAAGCTTTTAAATTCTATAATGGTTACATAATAATTTTAATGTTTATCTTTCATTAATTCAGTTTAAATGATGAATTACATTTTTTGATTTGCATATGTTGAACCAGCCTTGCATACCTGGAATGAAACCCACTGGATCATGATGATTTATTTTATTGATGTGTTTTTAATGTGATTTGCAAGAACCTTATTACAGATTTTTGCATTGATTTTCATGAGGAATATTGGTCTGTAGTTTTCTTTTTCCAATGTGTCTTTGTTGGGTTTTGGTATCAGAGCTATGGTTGCTTCATAAAAAGTGTTTGGGATAGTTTCCTCTTTTTCAATTTCTTGGAATAGCTTAATAAGGAGAGGTGTTAGCTCTTCTTCAAGGTATGGTAAAACTCTGCATAGAATCCATCAGGTCCTGGGCTTTTCTTCTTAGGAAAACTTTTAATGGATGTATGGATTTCAGTTCCTGTTATTGGGTCATTTAGGATTTCAATTTCATCCTGTGTCAATTTGGGGATGTTGCATGTGTCTAGAAATTTGTCCATGTCATGCAGATTATCTGATTTAAATGAGTATAGTTTTTCAAAATATGTTCTGATAATCTGTTTGATTTCAATGGGGTCAGTGGTGATCACCCCCTTTTTGTTAGTGATTTTGTTGATTTGCTTTGATTCTCTCCTTCTTTAATTAGATTAGCTAGGGGTCTGTCAATTTTATTTATTTTTTCGAAGAACCAGATCTTTGTTTTATCAATTCTTTTTATTATTTTGTTTTTGTTCTCAATTTCATTGATTTCCGGTTTGATCTTAATTTTTTCCTGTCTTCTGCTGGCTTTGGAATTAGACTATTCTTCCTTTTGTAGAGATTTGAGTTCAAGCATAAGCTTATATGTTAGAGATCTCTCCTGATTCTTAATGTGCAATAAATTTTCCTCCTAAGAATGTTTTCATGCTGACCCAATGGTTTGAACATGTTGTGTCTTCATTTTCATTGTATTCCAAATATTCCTTAATTACTGTTCTTGTGTCTTCTTGGGTCCGTTCTTCATTTAATAGGGTATTATTCAATCTCCACATACATGTGTATTTTGTGCCATGGTTTTTCCTATTAATTATTAGGGTCATGGCATCATGGCCTGATAGGATACACGGAATAATATATATATTTTTGTATTTGCTGAGATTTCCCTTGTGAACTAGAATATGTTCTGTTTTGGAGATGAGTCCATGTGCTGCTGAGAGGGTATACTCTGCCAATTTGGGGTGGAATATTCTGTAGATGTCTGTTAATTGTTTGATTTATGGTGTTTTTTAGACTGAAGATCTCTTTATTTTTATTTATGTATTTTTTTTTTTTGCTTTGATGATCTGTCTATTGGTGATACAGGAGTGAGTGTTAAGGACTCCCAGTACTATTATGTTGAGGTCTACAAATGGTTTTATATCTTGGAGTATTTTTTACATATAATTGAGGGAATTGGTGTTTGGAGAGTATATATTTACTATGGTTATTTCTTCCTGTTGTATTGTTCTCTTTACTAGGATGTAGTGGCCTTCTTTATCTCTTTTGATTAATTTATGTTTGAAATCCACTTTATCAGATATAAGAATTGCAAATCCAGTTGCTTTCTTGGGCCGCATGCCTGGTAGATTTTTTTCCATCCTTTCACCCTTAATCTGTGGGTGTCATTGGCTCTAAGGTGGGTTTCCTGAAAGCAGCATATTTTTTGTTGGATTTTGTTATTTGATACAGTCTGCTGGTCTGTGTCTTTTGTTTGGTCTATTGAGACCATTCACATTTCATTTAGAAATGTTATTTGGCTGTGGTTCATATTCATTGTTTTATTAGCATATTCTGTGCTGTCTTAGTTGTCTATTGATAGCATGTACCTTTATTGAATTTCCTCTGTTTGTGGGTTTTGAGGAATGTTAACTTGTTCTCCTATCTAGAGTTTATCTTTGAGGATTCATTATAATGCTGGCTTTCTGTTCACAAATGCTGCAAGTTTGTTCTTA
Source organism: Aplodontia rufa (assembly GCA_004027875.1). Lineage (NCBI taxonomy): Eukaryota > Metazoa > Chordata > Mammalia > Rodentia > Aplodontiidae > Aplodontia > Aplodontia rufa. Next base: position 11,836 of record PVKS010006957.1, on the reverse strand, counting down.
TCATGAATATTTCTTATTTCCCTCTCAAATTTGAAGCTGAGTTTTGTTGGGTATAGTATTCTTGGCTGCATGTTGTGTTCATTCAAGCATTGAAATGTGTCCTTCCATGATTTTCTTGCTTCCAGAGTCTGAACTGAAAAGTCAGAGGTGATTCTGATTGGTTTGCCTCTGAATGTGATTTAGCATTTTTCCCTTGCCACTTTCAATATTCTTTCCTTGATTTCTCTGTTGTACATTTTGAATATGATGTGTCTTGATGAGCTTCTCATTTGATTAGGCCTATTGGGTGTCCTGTAAGCTTCCTTGGTGAGCATATCTGACTCTATTTTTATAAGGGCAAAATTTTCTTTAGAAATTTCCTTGAGAATATTCCTTATCCTATTTGTTTGTGTTTCAAATTCTTCCTGTATCCCAAAAGCTTTTCATTGTTTCTTCTCATTTCACCCCAGACATTTTGAAAATTATGTTCATGATCTGTGAGTTATTTTTCTTTTCTCTCATCTGTGCACTCTAGCTTGCTCAGCCTGTCCTCATTGTCAGAAGTTCTTTCTTCAAGAGATGAGGTCCTGTTTTCTATAGAAGTTAGTCTATTATTAAATTCTTCCATGGTTCCTCTCATGCCACTGTCTGCAGATTTTAGCTCTGTAACTTCCTTTTTGAGTATGTCTATTTCTTTGATAATAGAGTTTTTCATCTCTTGAGTTTTCTCACTTAGTCTCTTCATTACATCTTCTTTTAGCTCATTGTTCCTTTTAGTAATCAGTTCATTGATACTATTTTCAAGGTTTTCATCTCAACCCCTATCAGTGGCATACTTTTTAGGGGAATTTTGGGTTTGAGGTGAACTTCTCCTTGTTTGATTCTTCATTTTTGAAGAGCTTCTTCTGTATCTCTGAATTGAGATTTCCTGAGGGGATGGTAGGCAGTTCTCCAGGTGGTTTTTCCTTGTAAGTCAAAGGTTCAGATCAGCCACAAACTCTTTGATGATCACCTTCTTCCCGATGCTGTTTCTGCCTGGGTCCTCAGGTTGTTCTACCTTTTGGTTCCAGGCTCAAGGTTGCAAATCTGAACCTACTGGAATGTGGGGCATCAGGTAGGTTGTGCTGCTTCAGGCAGGGAACCACCCCTGGTTGGTCCTGAGCAGGGCCTGCTCCAGAAGGAGGTCCTACTGGTCATGTCCTCGGTACCTTCTGAGGAGACTGAAACAGGCCCCAATAGGCACACAAAGCTTCAGGTAGATGGTGCTGCTCCAGGAGTGAAACCTCCCCTGGTTGGTCTTGAGCTGGCCTGCTCCGGACAGGGTTCCTACTGGTCGTGTCCTGAGTGCCTTCTAATGGGACTCAAACAGGCCCCAACAGTAATGAGGATGTCAGATAGGCAGTGCTGCTCCAAGCATAGAACCTTCACTGGTTGGTTCTGAGCAAGGCTGCTCTGGATGGGGGTTCCACTGGTCATGTCCTGAGTGCCTTCCAGAGAGACTCAAACATGCCCCAATAGGAACATGAGGCATCAGGTAGGTGGGACTGCTCCAGGCAGGGAACCTTCCTGGGTTGGTCCTGAGCAGGGGCTGCTCCAGACAGGGGTCCTACAGTCCTGTCCTGAGAGCCTTCTGGGGGGACTCAAAACCTCCCTCTCTAGTTTCAGAGGTTGCAGTCCACAGAATGCTGGCTCCATTCTTTGGGGCTTAAGGTGAGGGTGAATATAAAGGTGGAAGAGTGTGGCAGAGGGAAGCAACTCAAAGCAGACAGACTTCAACTCCAGAAACAAAATATCCAAGTATTTCATCTTTATGTCTCAGTGGACTAGCACAGAACATGATGCCAAATAGAGTTTTAATAAAAAACTCATTGAATGGATGGACAGAGGGACAAACAACTAGAATCCTTCAATCCCAAGTATTTAAAGTATACATTTAATGTTAGGCTCCTCAATAATGACTCCAGCTCATTTCATAAAATGATAGTAATTTCTTTGATCATGTCTTTTAGAAGTTTAGGAAATACACATAATATTCACAGATAGTTTGAAAATGCCAGGTGAGTGTATTTATAAAGAAATTAAAAAAAACATATATTGATAATTTATTTCGTTTATTTTGTTCCTTCTTCTAGTTGTCATTTGCTTCCTACAAAACAGAAAGTGTAGCAATGACTTTGTGTATAGAAATAAACACATTGTCTTAACACATGTTCATTATTTATCATATATGCTAATGTAGAATTTTGCATTCTAAATTATTTTAATTTTTTATTTGTACTTTAATTACATTGTACTTAAACTTGAGAATTAGCATTAGATAAATATAGATTAAGTCCCAACTCTACCACTTATTGGTGATGCAAGCTTGGTCAAGTTACTTAATGTCTGTCTCTAGAGATATAAATATATGAAACATAGAATTAATAATAGTTCTCCTCTAATAAAGTTACATTAAAGCTCTTAATGATATTCTGCATAGTAAGCTTTTGCATAGTTTTAATATTGGTCTTCAGGTATCATTGCTGAAACAGTGTACTATCCTTAGTCAGGTGATTTTATATAAAGGATTTGCCCTTTTTCTCATCTCTTTTGTCCATCTTCAAACACCTCCCCTCCACTACTGTTGACCCTCACGTTATATTTAACTTATTCCTCTTTTCCTTAGACAATACTCTTTATCAGAAGACTCACCTCAAACCACAGCCACATCTGTCTTAGTTACCAAAGCATGAAGAATCAGTCCATCCAATCATCTATTGTTTAATAGTGGAATTGTTCATGGAAACTTTCTTTCTATCACCAATAACTTTCTAACTGATAAATCAAAAGATGTGATTAAATATGCCTCTTTGTGATTCTTATATATTAAGTGGCAAGGGTAAGCAATTACATTACATCTTTATTCTACCACCTGTGCTTCTGTCCGATAGCCTCTGATTGTTCCATTTCAGAATCAGCTCACTTTGTTCCTATACCCATGTCTAAAAATTCCTATTTGATGTACCATTAATTTTCCTACATTGTTTGTAGCTATTCTAATTTATATTTCTTTCTCTAAGGAGTCTCTTAACTGATTTATATATATATATATATATATTAATATGGAATGACTAGATGCTGTTACATAAGTAAATAAACAATTACAAATTAACCAAAAAATGTAACAAAAATACAACAAATTTTATCTGTAACATCAACCCTCTTAGACATGTGTTCCCATTTAGCAGTGAATTTAATTAGCACAGATTTTAATCTTTGTTTAAATATCTACTTAGAGTAAATACAGGAAACATTGAGTATCTAGTCTGTTCTAATCACAATACCATGTAACATTGATTAAAATAAAAAATGAAATCTTTATATGTTATCCAAAATGCTACTTTGGTCAGAGGAAGTACATGCATTTAATTCCAGGCACTTGAGCAGGAGGATCAAAAGTTCAAGGCCAACCTGAGCAACATAGTGAAATCCTGTCTCAAATAAAATTGCCATTGTAAAGTATAAATTTTGTTTTAAAAATGTTAATATAGCTTTCCCATACCCATCCACAAAGTAATAATATAATAATAGTTGGAATTAACTAGCCTATGTGTATGAGGACTGTTTTCAGTAATTTTAATTTAATGAAACTCAAATTCTATTAGCAAGTGTTTAGATTTGAAAAGTATGTTTTTGTATTTAGCCACAAATCTTATCTTCATTTTTTAAATTTTGCATATCCTAGTTACAAATATGGTGTATTATTCAACTCTTCATTGGTATAACAAAAATACCTGAGAGAGTCTATTTTATAAAGAAAAAGTTTTATTTATCTTACAGTTTGGGAGGTTCAGGGTCATGGCAGTGGCATCACTTCATGTCTGAACAGAGCTTCATGGTGATGGTATTGCAGTGAGAGGAGCATGTGCAGAGGAATCAATCACATGGCCATACAGGAATCCACAGAGGCCAGAGTCCCTTCTGAGGACATGCCCCCAAATGACCTAAGTCTACTCACTAGATTTCACCTCTTTAAAGTTCCACTCCATGTCTGCCAAAGTGAGACCAAGCCTCTACTATATGAACCTTTGGGATACAAACCACAGTATACAGTATTACACTTGAATACACATGTATGATTCCTACAGCTGAATGTTAAAAAAAATATTTTTTTAAAAAGAAAACAAATATAAATACATAGTGAAAAAATATCACTGTGTATAAAGTACACAAGAAAGAACAAGTCGTTGAGTTTGCAAGCAAATTTGCTAAAGTGAGATTTAAGAGACTATGATGAGGGGCTGGAGTGGTGGCTAAGAGGTTACAAGGTGTTTGCCTGGCATGCGTGAGGACCCAGGTTTGAACCCCAGTACTATGTACATAACTAAGTGTTGGAGAGCCAAAGGCCAAAGGCCAGATGAAAAACTAAATAAAATTCTCTCTCTCTCCCTCTCTCTCTATCTCTCTCCCCCTCCCTCCCTCCTCTAAAAGATAAGAAGAATAAATAAGGGCAAGTAGGTGAGTGTTTAACAGACCCTTGAAATTCTGGCAAAACAATTTGATTGCCATGTAATCATTGTAGAGAAATTCAGGGAAAAGTAAAAGTCTCTGATAATTAGTCTCAGAGATGGCTTAGAGTAAGGAGACCTTTTAGAAATCTGTTTTCATTATCCAATTATGAAATAATATGACACTAGATAAACAAAGACTCTAAATGTAAAAGAATTCATGGATATATAGAAAAAAAGATACTTAGATACTCTTACATGTTCTAGAAAAAAGCAAGCACATCTTAGCAAAAGATAGTGTTCAAAATAGATTAAAAGAATAGTTATTTTATGGACAATAAAGTTTCAGCCAAGAATTTTATGTATAATATATACTTCATACATAACATTATGTTGTAAATACTAAAAATGATAGGTGAACATCCTAAAGTCAGTATATAGTCAGTTCCCAATTCTTTTTATGGTTCTGGGGCTATCATTTGATGAAAATAAGTTTTAGGAAGAATTCATCTTCCAATAAAGCATTCTAAGTAATACTCTGAGGAGGTTTGATATGGATTGTGGACACTTGTGTTGATATGTGTATGTGTGAGCGTGTATATGTATACACATATTTTTTAAGTATTTCAGAGTTGAGAAAAACAAAAAAAGAAATCTGTGACCATCATTACTGAACTATATCAAAGGACTGCATGAACAGAATAAATAGTTTCACTCACTGTAGCAAAGCCAGCTAATGGGAAGGAAGGGAGAGAAGAGAATGAGAGATGGAAAATAAGGGAAGGAAGAAATATATATATATACACGCATATAAATATTTTTAAAATATTTATACCTTAAAAAAATCTAAGTGAGCTTTCTAAAATACTTTGTACAGATTTTAGATAAAAAAAAATATATATCTCTTTGGAACTCTCCAGAAAATACAAGGCAATAACTGTCACACAGACTGGCACCACTAATGCTCTGTCTAGTGAGGTAGAAACTAGTTTTCTGCTTGACTGCTCAGCGCAAGAGCAATGACTATCAACAAGAAAACAAAACAAATTGGGCCAAGAGATGCATTAAGGAAAAGCTTGAAGATGTCTGATGAACCACTGAGTGCCATTTTCACAGTATTTATTGGACAACATTTTTGACTAAACTACTGGACATTGAGAAGTAATTTGTGTGTGACTTCTAAATATGTTCTGTACTTTGTTTTTTTCTTTTTTAAATAGGGTCCTGAAACTTAGTTTCTCACATCTTTGTTTCCACCAGAATCTTGCAGTAAGAGAAAAATTACTTTATCTAACAATTTCAATTAACATTTACAAATGTTAATTGAGAACAGTGCAGATTCAAGTGTGTTTACTGCTAAAAGTGTCTATACTTTTTCTGTAATCCACAGGTTTTGATAACACTGCTTATGTACTGTTTGCTCCATGGAAACAGTTGCTCAGCTGTTCCACAGTACCCTGAATATACAGATTTGATGGGTTTATTTTATATACGTGAGACACTGTGCCCTATTCCAATGCCTAATGGATTTGCCGTGTCTTATCAGTATTTAAAGTATTTTTCTATGAATGGTATCATTTGAAACTTTCTTTACATTAAACATGTAGTTTTTTGCTCTGTGAAGATAGGAGTGGAGAACAGAGCAATGCTGATAAACTGACTTAGAACACTTTACTAATGCTGTAGTGCACAGGGTAGACTTGAATATTTCTATATTCAGCTGCTGTTTTGTCTCGAAATTGTAAACAGCTGCTGTTGAAGGACAAGTGGGGACCCTGGGAAGATGTATTAATATTTTCATTGATATTTCAGAGATTGAAAATCTGCTCAGAAGTCAGATTGGTAGAAAGGATGTACACAGGCATGCCTTCCAGGTTGCGCCAGTGTGCTTGCCCTAGCGTTTCATCATCTCACCCGACTCTGACTTCTCAAAGTTAAAGTACTGTGATGGTCCATGTTTATACATTTTGCAGAACTCCCTTGTATAGAAGGGAAGAAAAATCTACATATTTCATCTCTCTTCCTAATGCTAAAGAATCATACCTCTTTGTTGATTGTTTTTACATCCTAAGAAGAGTGAATGGCCAGAAAGAGAACTGAAGATGAGCTCAGACTGTTTAGTATTATTCTTCTTACCAAGGTTTAAAAAAAGATTTATTCTCATATTCAAAGTAAATAGAGTTCTGAGATGAGGAGAGTTCAAATAGGATTAGACCAATGATCCTGAAAGTGATTTCTGTTCTCAAGTTCTATGTGTTTTCTTGCATAATTAAAGGACAGAAACTCTGCCTTACTTATCATTATAATCTCAGTCTTTAATATAGAGAACATAAACAATATGTAAATATTTCTTGTTCATTATAAATATTTCAAGCTATTGTTTAACTTTCCCTGAGGTTCCATATATATTCATTTACTTGATTCTAATTCTTTCTTTCCTAAGTTATTTTTAAAATGACAAGAGTTTCTTGGTTTTAAAATTAAGCATAGCTCTTCAAGTAATCTCCCTCAGCAATTCTGGTATTTAATTTCTCAAATGAATTATCTTTTTTTAAATTAAGGTTTAAATCTTTTTAAATTGTATCATTGATCCTTCTTTAAAAAGTCTTAGATTAACAGACAACTTATAATTAAGTGCTAACATTTACAAACTTTTTCATTCAAACCTACAGTTCCTTACACTTTAATAGCTATTGTAGTGGTGGAAATTTTCTTGTGAATTGTATGGGATATCTTAGTCCATGTTATGTTGCTATAACAAAATACCTGAGGGAAGGTAAGTTATAAAGAAAAAATGTGTTGATTTGGAGGCTGAAAGTCTATGGTCAGGAAGTTGTATAAGTTTGTCTCAGATAAAGGCCATTTTGGTTCTCAGGATGGTCACAACATAGTGGAGAAGAAAAAGGGGAAATGCTGCATGCAGAACGGCCCAAGACATGGAGTTGTATTTCTTTATAAAACTGCACTCACATGAACCCTAAACAGAATAATGGAATTGATTTTAAGGTCATAATGCATAATTATAATAAGACCAAAATAATATGGTACATACTTATCTTTATTAATTTGCTCAGGTCATTATTATAACTTAATGTCTCTTTTTCTTTTGTCCTTTATCCCCCCCAGTTATCTTTCAAGACACCATTCAAGTCCCAGTTCCTATGAGAAGTCTATTTTCCCATTGACTAAGATACTATTATATACAAATAATAGCATTCTCCTCATCAATGGATATATTAAATCACAATGTCAATGATCTCTTCCTGACAGCATTGTCTGGCATATCACGCACATCACTGATTCTCAACCAGGACCAGGGACTATTTTGCCTCCCAGGAGACAATTGGAGTAGAATTATTTTATTTTTATTTTTTAAATTTTTTTGGTACTGGGAATTAAGCCCAATGGCACTTAACCACTGAACCATATCCCCAGCCTTTTGTATTTTTTAAATTTTGAAACAGGATCTCATTAAGTTACTCAGGGCCTTACCTAATTGCTGAGACTGGCTTTGAAGTTCCAATTCTCCTGCCTTAGCTTCCCGAGCCACTGGAATTACAGGCAAGCACCACTGTGCCTTGCAAATGGTGACATTTTTGATTGACACAGTATGCTGATGGTCTCTAGCAGGTAGTAACTAACATCCCACAATACACAGAATAGCCCCCCACAACAGAACCATCTGGTACAAAACATCATTAGTATCAAGTGCAATAAGCATTGACTGAATCCATACATTGATGCTGGCCCACGTATAGCCATGGTCTCTATGCTTTTACTTGACACACTGTATTACCACTTTTCATTCTTGTGGACAAAACAGTGTTGGTGACTATCATAGGAAAGAATTCATTCTTTTGCTGAGACACTTCTACATTATATCTACCACTTCTGTGTTATCTGCACGCACTGCCACATTACCACTGAAGGAAATAAATTTGGCTGTCACAATTTTCTCTTTGACAAAGCCATACTGATTACTACTCAGTACAGTGCATCATTGCAAGTCATTGCCAGTGATTGGATATTTACCATTGGAAGCCTTGCCCTGATATTTCACATGCTATTGAAGTTAATGTGACTGATATGTAATAAATAGGGATTCATTTTCTATCTGTAAAAGAAGAAAATGGATGAATTGAGATTTTAATATAGATAGAGCTTTCAAAGTTTTATTTTTATATTTTTCTATGCAATATATTTGCTCTTCCATTTGTCTTTCTGTTATTGGAGCACTCTATGGATGTGTTTTCCTGTCACTGATATTATTGTATCATCAGCTCCAAATAAAAACAGATTATCCTTAGTATTTATTTGAAAATTTACATTTAATAGTATTCCCTCCACTTAGAAAATATTCTGCTCTTTAAACCCCATGCATTTTAAAAGGCCAAGGCTTCTATTAGGTCTATTATGTCTTGTTCTTTTCCAAATTATAAGTAAATCTTTTCTGGGTCCCTGTATAACTCTGTTTATATATTCATCTGACCTACCTGGCAGGTCACATCGATGAACTTTAAAGAGGTTACATTTTTTCTCTCAAAAATTATATTTGTCTATGCACCAAAATATCTTATTTATCAATAAATATTTGTAGAATTACACTGTTTGAAAATGAATCCCAATGTCCATTATCTAAAAGAAAAGGGCCTTATTTCAAACTTCCCTGTTTAACAGAAAGAACAAACCTAAACATTTAAGGTATGTTACAATTATTGTGGCAAACCTTTATTTCAAATAGCCATGATGGTTTTCTGTATTTATAAAATAAAAAATATATTCCCATGTCTTTCTAGTGGTAAAATATTCCAGAAGCACATCTCTGATATTGACACCAAGAGCTACTTAATGTTAGACTAAGGTAATTTCCTTTTTTAAAAATTTTAACTGACACAAAACATAAAAACTGTATATATCAGTATACATGGAAGGTCTCAATATACATTAATGGAGTACCACTTAATGTCTTTTTTTTTCATTTAAACCATCTTTTTTTCTATTTTTTGTTGTTCTTTTTTAGTTATACATGACATTAGAATATACTATGACATAATTACAAAAGCATGGACTATAGCTTTTTGAAATTCGGTCTTCAGTATTTCCCCTTCCCCTCTCTTCTGCCCTCCCCTATTCTTTTCAGTTGTACATTACAATGGACTATACAGTGATGTAATTATAAAAGCAAGTAATATATATAGTTCCAATTCAGGCTCCAGTATTGCCCCTTCTCCTTCCTTCCTCTAACCCCTGTTCCTTCTAGACATACATGATAATAGAATAATCAATGATAGAAAAGTATGGAGTATAACTCATTTCAGTTCCATCCCTAGTATTCCCCCTCTCCATTATCTACCCTCTGCTCTACTGATCTTTCTTATTTACTATTTTTTAATTGAGTGGTTTATTGATGACAACGTTGATGAAATTCACTATGGTATGTACATATATGAACATAGGAAAGTTAAGTTGTCGCTACCTCAGGCGTCCCTGAGAGTGGGACAATTCGGACCAGCCGGATTGTCCCCCGGGGGCTGAACAAGAGGGCGAGTGTGGCCACCGAAGTCTGGGTCCCCCTCAGTGGAAACCCCCTGACTCGGCCCACTCAGCCAGGGAAATGAGTCAGTCACACATAGTGGATGGCAGCTCAAATCCGTTTATTACCAAGGCACACAGGTTTTTATAGAGAGGGGAGACAGGGAAGGAACCAATGGTGAAGGGGCAGACCGGCTTATCCCAGCCAATGGGGGACTGTCATGTTGGTGTTGTAGTTTAAAGGGGTGCAGAAAGAAAGAGGAAGCAGCCCTCAAGTGCGCACTTTTTTTGCGCTCTTTTGCTCAGAGCGCGCGGAGCATGAAAGAGGAAGTTTAAGAGGAGAAGAAGTGTCATGGCGTCTGGCGCAGCGTTTGTCTTTTGCACAGTGCCCAAAATTAAGTCTGATTCACTCTATGAACTTTCCCTATCTCATTCCTTCTTCTTCTGTTCCCTTCCCTTTTGTCTATTTTTCTGATCTTTTCTTTATTCTAGCTTAGCTTCCATGTATCAGTGAAAACATTCGACTTTTGGCTTTCTGAGACTGGTTTATTTCACTTAGCATGATAGTCTCGAGTTCTATTCTTTTGCTGGCAAATGCCATGAAATCATTCTTCCTTATGGCTGAGTAATACTTCATTGTGTGTATGTACCACATTTTCTTTATCCATTTACTTGTTGAAAGGCATCTTGGTTAGTCTCATTGCTTTGACTGTGAATTGTGCTGCTATAAACATTGACTTGGCTGCATCACTATAGTATGCTGATTTTAGATCCTTTGAATATGTATAAAGGAGTAGGATAGTTGGGTGAAAATGTGGATTCATTCCTAATTTTTGAGGACTCTGCATACTGCTTTTCAGAATGGTTGTCGAATTTTCAGTCCCACCAACAATGTGTAAGTGTACCCTTTTTCCTCCATTCTCACCAACATTAATTATTTTTATACTTCCCGTTCTGACTAGTGTGACATGAAATCTCAAAGTAGTTTTAATTTGCATTGCTCTAATTGCTAGAGATGTTGAACTGTTCTCATATATTTGTTGACGATTTGCATTTCTTCTTTTGAAAAGTATCTGTTTAGCAATTTTACCCATTTACTGATTGGGTAATTTGTGTTTTGAGCTTTAAATTTTTTGAGTTCTTTGTACATCCTAGATATTAATGTTCTATCTGAGGTGCAGATGGCAAAATTTTTTCCCATTCTGTGGGTTGTCTCTTTACACTCTTGATTGTTTCCTCTGCTGTGATGAAGCTTTTCAATTTGATGCCATCCCATTTATCAAATTTTAATTTTACTTCTTGTGCTTTGGTAATTTTCTTAAGGAATTAATTCCTAAGACAATGGGTTGAAGTGTTGGGCCTAAATTTTCTGCTAGTAGGTGTAGAGGATCTGGCCTAATTCCTAGGTCTTTGATCCACTTTCAGTTGTTTTGTTCAAGGTGAGAGATAGTGGTTAAATTTCATTCTTCTACACATGGATTTCCAGATTTCCCAGCATTATTTGTTAAAAAAGCTGTCATTTCCCCAACTTATGTTTTTGGTTCTCTTGTCAAGTATGAGGTAATTGTATTTATGTGAGTTTGTATCAGTGTCTTCCATTCTACCCCATTGGTGTTCTTGTCTAAGTTTTGATGCCAGTACCTCTGTTTTGAAGTCCAGTATTATGATGCCTCCTGGTTCATGTTTTTTGTTAAGGATTGCATTAGATATTCTAGGTCTCTTAATTTTCCATACGAATTCTGTGACTGCTTTTTCTTTTTGTGTGTGTGTGTGTGTGTGTGTGTGTAAGATGTGTATATATTCTGGATATTGCAATTATCCCCAGGAGTGCCCCCCCC
>PVKS010006956.1:0-75442 GCA_004027875.1 Aplodontia rufa | reverse complement strand
CCTAATACATTTTTAGAGCTGTTTTGGGAAGGGGAGGGGAGGGATAAAGGTAGGTAATTGAGGGGGGTGTTTGGGGGTAAATTTAATTTTCATAATTTAATATATATATTATCTCATTAGAAGCTTGTTTGATTGTTCAACAAATAAATTTCTGAATAAAAACAAAAATAAAAGCAAAAAAATTGATATTCATACTAAACCAAACAGAAAAAATGGTATACTTGAGTAAAAATATTAATATATTCACTTATTAAAATAAAATGTAATCTTGTATATATATATATATATATATACATACATACATACACGTATATACTCTACATAGGCATATATCTATATATATATATATAGAGAGAGAGAGAGAGAGAGACACATGAAGCAGAAAAGTACAAAATATTGGAGAGAAAATACATGACTATGGATTGGAAGATTCAATGTTAAGATGTCTGTTTTTGCCAACTTGATCCATAAAGTCAATGGAATCTCAAACAAAATCTCAGCAAGGTATTTTGTAGATATTGAAAAATTAGTTCTGGGGCTGGAGTGGTGGCTCAGTGGTTTTGGTGCTTGCCTCTCATGTGCAGGGACATGAGTTCAATCCCCAGCACCACGTACACAGTGAAATGTCAGAGTAACGAAAGTCAAATGAAAAACTAAATAAAATTGATTCTCTCTCTCTCATACACTGTCCCTCTCTCTCTTTAAAAAAAGTTGACTCTGTATTTCTCTCTTAAAAAAAAAAGAAAGAAAAATTAATTCTAAATGGATCTATATGGAATGACAAACATCATATATTAGCCAATATAATATGAAAAGAAAAAATAGTTGATTTTTTACCTAAAAAACAAAAAAGATAATACAATTTTTTCCATAGATGTTTTAAGGATTTAATCTTTCCAGTTTTCAACATTTTGTCTATTACATGTTTAGAGATGTTCATCTTTTTATTTACCTGATTTGCTCATGTGAAAGCAATTGAACTTCAATATCCATCTTCCCAGCCTCAGGCACTTGGTATAAAATTTATTTAGCTTTTTGAACTCAGAGCCCCTGATTTCTGTTCAGAGTTCCCTGTAAGCTCACCTGCATAATTTGGGAGTTATCCAAGATTTTAGGGTACTTGTATGTTGATTTGAGGCAACTCTCACTGGGGCTGTTTCCTTTCTGGGCTTATCTACCTCGATTTCCATCCTTTCTGGAATCCCTGACTCCAATCAGTCTCTGTAGACCAATAGGACTATTAATTTTTCCTCAAACTCCATTTACTGAACTCTGTAGACTGTAAAATGCCTTATAGATAAACTGGCTAAATATGGACTTGCCAAGTTTGCTTCCAGTCTTCTAGGAATGTGTTTTCTCTGATTCTATGATGGGTTTTTTTTTTCCCAGTGCTTTCAAGCACTCTCTTGGTTCTATTTTGTCCAGAGTTTATAATTGTCATTGACAAGAGAGGATGTCTAATATAAACTCATTTGTCATTAATGGAGTGAAAATCTGTTTGTTCTCATTATGTAATGAATTCAAGTGCTAATGCAAATATTTAACTCATAGGTATACATCCAGAAGGTTCTTGATAATTTCATGTTCTATTTTGTAGGTAACAAAAGAAATAAATCTCACATTTTTAATGTAAAAAGAATTACAGATTCCTGAGAAATGTACTCAGAATTCTAAGGGAGGTCACCGTTTGAGATATATTGCTTTAATGGTAATAATGATAAAGCATTAGTTTATTTAGAGAAAGTTACAACAGCAAGAACAACACCAAGAGCAAGTTAAAAATACACATACAGGAATGACAGAAGGAGAGGAAAAATTATAGGATGAGGAAATCTCAGTATTTAGAACTCCAGGTGGAAGGAAAAGTTGGAAAAAGGAAGATCAATAGGCAGTTCTTTGGGGAGATAAGAACATAAATGAGCAACATATAGCATAAAGACAGAGTTTGAAACTAGAAAATGGGAATGCTTCAAGATATAAATGTTCTGTAATAATGTAATAATGTAAACATAGTGATCTATTTGAGGAGGAAGAGCAAGGTATCCTACACATACACTTTCATTGACCTGGTCCCTCTTCTCCCCAACCTGTTCCACATCCCATGACACACTGAAACCTTCTGTATCTTTTGATTAGTTGTTTATGGGAACTGAGGTAAGGGGAGAGAACAGGGTAGAAAAGGGGGAAAGAGGGTATGTGTGACAGAGGAGTGGGATGGGTAAGGGTCTTCTTAAAATCTGGGGATTGGTAGATTATAACTAATCATGTAAAGAGAAATATAAACAGAGCTGTCCTTCACTGTGGACAGCAGCCACTACCCAGGGCTCCACTCACAACATTGTGATGCATATTGGTGTCTTGACAACAAGTGGATGTGATACCAACCAGAAGACTCCCTGAGCTCACAGGGCAGGAAAACAAGGTGCTGCCAACCCTACTGGGTGTTGGAGTAGAGGGAAGGCATGGGAAGAGGATTTGATACTGAAGTAACATAGGGACATCCAGATATGAAGGCTTATATAACATGGAAACAAGAACAAGGCTTTGAACTCAGAGGTGAGTTTGTGTGAGAACAGCTCATGAAAAAGATCATAGACCACAGTCAGACCCAATTTAAAAACCCACCCTGGTGATAGATTATGTGTGTGATATTAAGCACATACTTTTCTGAAACCTTATCATATCTATAAGGTGAATATAGTGCACATCAGTGTTGTAAAAGTTAACCCTTACAGTAGTGGAGGGATCTAACATACAAGGAAGGGATGGGAGGAGGATTCCATATCAAAGTAACAATGAAACATCTGGATGTGGATGATTATAATAAAGTGGAACAAAGAAAGAGGATTTTAAAACCTGGGAAATAGGGGTTCAGTTTTTAAATTTTTTTTTAATAGAAGGCAGTGTTTTTGGTCAGATGCAATTGTTGTGTTTAAAAACCTCAGAAGGCATTGGGATCCCCCCCCCCCCTTGAACCACATATTCACACACCTTTGAAATAAAGTGGGAAGCAAAGTTAATACTGTCAAGTCACTGTACCAGTCAGGGTCCTGGCAGAAACAGAGACTTTAATGAAGGACTAGCTACCGAGGCATGAGCAAGATAAAGGGACAAACAGCAGATGTTCAGTCACCAGAGATGAGCAACCCCAGGAAGCCATTACCAACTCTCAGCTGATGGAGTCGTGGGAAGAAACAGTGTTCTGTGGCCCAGTAGGAACTGTAGCCATGGAGGAAAGTTACCAGAAGATGCTGCTTGGAGAGACATATGTGTGCTAAAGCTGTGTAAGAGTGGAGGAAAAATACACTAAACCCTTTGTCCTCCCACCCTCTGATGTCCTGGCAATAATTCCCTTTTGCTGAAATAAATCTGAAGCCAGAGAGAAAGTGGTTCAGATAATGCAGTTGGTAAGAATCAGCCTCCATGGGGCTGGAGAGGTGGCTCAGCAGTAGAGTGCTTGCCTAACACGCACAAGGACCTGGATTTGAACCTCCACATATACAGCTATGATAAGAAAAAAAAACATAAAAAATATCAGCCTCCTAGGGGAAAAGAGTGTTTCAAGGAGCAAAAAAAAATATGCAAATAATCAGCATAGTCATATGGCAGACTGTGCCAGGGAGGGGAGACTAGCTCCATGGAACGAAATTTAATGCATCCCATAGTCAGAGTCTTTCTCTCACTTTTGAGTGCTGTGAGTTCTGAAAACTTAGCAACTGGCTCCATCCACCAATCCTAGGATGCTACAAATAAGCCCTTCCTACAGAAAACATCTGCTTTCATCAAAGGTATTTGCCTGCTAGAAATATGAGCCTAAGTCCATCAAACTTTTCTTACCTGAGTTTCTCACATTTGTCTCAAAATGAATGGTGCAACGCTTGGCAACCATTTCAAAGGACTGCTTTTTACAAGCACACCTCTGCAGACATGGAATCTTTTCCACAGCTTTTGCAAGGTCAGGAGCATGAAATAATTCTTGTTCCTCTAAGCCCAAGTTTTCATCGCTGGGTACTGAGACACGTGTATTTCCTGTTGTCGTTTTCTGGCTACTTTCTTCTCATTCTTTAGGTCCAGCTTTGATATCACCTCCTCTAGGTAAGTGAGATGTTCCTCTAGTAAATTACCCAACTACCACTTACCACCAGGTTTGCTATTGTCTGTTTTCTTGTTAGTTTCCATTCCCTAGATGTGAAATGTTTATGGAGTGAGATAGAGATTTTCCAGAACTTTGTGGAGTGCATGATACTTGGTAAGTACTCAGTAAATCTTTATGAAACTAGCAAATACAGGAATACGTGAATGAATGAAAGTCAAGGTATAGATGATATACCTGTGTGTTGTCTCTATGACTTTGAACATGCTATGACTCTTCTGGGCCTCACGTTTAAAATTAAGATTATTCATGATCTCTAAGGTTCATTAAAGTACTAACATTCACTATCTGTATTCTGTGAAAAATAAAAAAAAGATTACCACACTTACTGATTTCTTTTGTCAGGAAGGAGACTAGAACAGGAATTTTTACGGAATAGGAAGGTAGCATGCAGGTGTTAGAGTGAATGTGTCAGTTGTTACTTTTGTTAAAGCAATCATTGAGTTCCAGTGACTGTTAGAGCAGAGTACTTTTGATTGCCATATTGACTTTAGTATTCTGACACTGGTATTTTGGAGTTTCATTTATTAGTGCATTATAGTTTACACAATGATAGGATTAATTGTCTCATATTCCTAGATGCACACAAATCAGCAATACAATTTGTTCAATATCCCCCCTACTCCCCTCTACTTCTCTTCTCCTGTCCCCTAATCCCTTGCCTTTCTTCTGGATTCTATATTGTTCCTAAAAAACCCAAATACAGTGACATAATTCTTAAACCTATGAAGAACTTTTTTTATATATATGGCGATAGTATATATAGTAACATAACTGCTTGGAACATACCTTGCTTTATCTAAGCTCGAACATTTCCTCTTTTTCTCCCTTCCTATCATCCCTTGTTATTATTCAAAATATTTGACAGTGGGATTAAACATTTACATTTTTGTACAGGTACACAGCATAGCTTGTTCAAATAGTTTATGAAGTATCTTGCAACTGTATTTCATAAATACTAACATTTCACATTTTTGTTCTATGGATCTAATATAAGAGATTGTCTACTTTACTCCCAAGCCTGGGTTTAGGTCCAGCCTCCACAAATAAGGGATACCATTCTGCCCTTGACTCTATGGGTTTGGCTAACTTTGTTCAGCATGGTTTGTTCCAATGCCATCCATTTATACCTTCAAAGACTATAATATCATTGTTTCTAAAAGCTGAGTAGAACTCCAATGTATATATATACCATAACTTTTGGATCCATTCATCCAGTGAGAGGTATCTGGGTGGTTCTATAATTTAGCTATGTAAATTGAGCTGCCATGAATGTGGATTTTGTTGTGTTGCTGTAATGTGCTGATTCCAACTCCTCTAGGAAAATACCTAGAAGAGGAGGGATAGCTGGGTCATACAGTGGATCCACCCCAAATTTTTTGAGAAGTCTCCACACTGCTTTCCAGAGCACCTGGAACAGTCTGAAATTCCACCAACAGTGTACTGGCGTTCCTATCTTCCAACAACCTCTCCAGCATTTGTTACTGTTTGCATTCTTCATCTTTGCCATTTGACTGGAGTGAGGTGAAATCTTAATGAGTTTTGATTTGCATTTCTCTGATTGCCAGTGATTTAGAGCACTTTCTCATGAATTCATTGGCTTGCTCAATGTCTTCTGTTGAGAAGTTTCTCTTTAGTTCTCTGGCCCATTTATTGATTGGATTGTTTGTGCTTTTGTTATTGAATTTTTTAAGTTCTTTGTGAATTTTGGATATTAGTCACCTGTCAGAGGGATCACAGGCCACGATTCTCTCCCATTTGGCAGGTTGTCTCTTGACTGTTTTGACTATTTCCTTGGCTGTACAGAAACTTTTTAGTTTAATGGCATCCCACTCATTGACTTTTTACTGCAATTCTATCACTTCAGGAGTCGTGTTGAGGAAGTCATTGCCAACTCCCAAATGCTGGAGAGTTGGTCCTAATTTTTCTTCTAGCAGTTGTATGGTAGCTGGTTTAATTCCTAATTCTTTGATCCATCTAGATTTGATTTTTGTGAAAGGTGAGAGATAAAGAAGTAATTTCATGGGGGCTGGAGCCGTAGCTCGGCGGTAATGGTGCTTGCCTAGCATGCGCAAGTATATGAGTTCAAACCCCAGCACCCACGTATACAACTAAGTGTTGGAGCAATGAAAGCCATGGGAAAAACTCAATAAAAATTGATTCTCTCTGTCTCTCTCTCTCTCTCTCTCTCACTGTCCTTCTCTCTTAAAAAAAAAAGAAGTATTTTCAATTTTCTGCAAGTGGCTGTCCAGTTTGTCCAGTGCCATTTGTTGAATAGACTCTCTCCTCTATGTTATATTTTGACCTCCTTTGTCAAAGATCAAATGTTGAAAGATTTGTGAGTTTGTCTCAGTCTTCAATTCCATTGGTTTTCATGCCCATTTTGATGCCAGTACCATGCTGTTTTTAATACTACAGCTCTGTGTATAATTTTAGATCTGCTACTGCAAAACCACCTGTTTCATTTTTCTTGCTTAGTAATGATTTGGCTATTCTAGATTCCTTGTTGTTCCATATGAATTTGAGAATTGCTTTTTCTGTATCTACAAAGAATAACATTGGAATCTTGATGGGGATTGTATTGAATCTGTACAGTGCTTTTAGCAGAATGGCCATTTTAATTATATAAATTCTCCCTAACCAAGAGCATGGAACATCTTTCCGTCTTCTCAGGTCTTCTACAATTTGTTTTCAGTGTTTGGTAATTTTCCGTGTAGAGGTCTTTTACTTCTCTTGTTAGATTAATTCACAAGTATTTTATTCTTTTAGAGGATATTGTGAATGGGACCGATTTCCTAATTTCTTCTTCTGCTTTAATATTGTTGGTATATAGGAAAGCTATTGATTTATGGGTGTTGATCTGGTAGCCTGCTTTTTTGCCAAATCTGTTTATTAGCTCTAGCAGTTTTCTGGTGGAGTTTTTTGTATTTTGGATCTTCCAGATATAGGATCATTCCATCAGCAAAAAGGGATAGTTTGGCTTTGTCCCATCCTATTCTTATCCCTTTGATTTCTTCCTCTTGCCTGATGGCTCCAGCCAGGATCTCAAGGACTACAATGAAAAAAAAAATGGTAAAGTGGACAGCCTTGTCTTGTTCCCAAGTTCAGTGGAAATGCTTTCAACCTTTCTTCATTTAGTATTATACTAGCTGAGGGTTTGGCAAATATGGACTTTACTAGTTAAGTTCCTTTGATCCCTATTTTCTCTAGAGTTTTGAGCATAAATAGGTGCTGGATTTTTTGAAGGCCTTTTCTACATCAATTGAGATAATCATGTTTTTTTCCCTTGATTCTGTTTAAGGGTTGAATCACATTTATTGATTTGCATATGTTTAATCAGCCTTGCATACCTGGAATGAAGCCCAATTGATCAGGATGAATTATTTTCTTGAATGTGATTTGCAAGAACCTTATTAAGGATTTTTCTTCAATGTTCATGAGGGATATTTGTCTGTAATTTTCTTTTTCAATGTCTCTTTGTTGGGTTTTGGTATCAGAGTTATGGTTGCTTCATAAAAAGTGTTTGGGAGAGTTCCCTCTTTTTCAATTCCTTGGAATAGCTTAATAAAGAGAGGTGTTAGCTCTTCTTCAAAGATGTGGTAAAACTCCATAGAGAATCCACCAGGTCCTGGGCTTTTCTTCTTGGGAAGAATTTTAATTGCTCTGTGGATTTTGGTGTCTGTTATTGGGCTATTTAGGATTTCTATGTCATCCTCTGTTGATTTGGGGATCTTGTATGTGTCTAGAAATTTGTCCATGTCATCTAGATTTTCTGATTTAGAGGAGTATAGTTTTTCAAAATATGTTCTGATAATCTGTTTGATTTCAAGAGGGTCAGTGGTGATCACCCCATTTTCATTGGTGATTTTGTTGATTTGCTTGCATTCTCTCCTTATTATAGTTACATTAGCTAGAGGTCTGTCAATTTTATCTATTTTTTCGAAGAATCTGCTCTTTGTTTCTTCAGTTCTTTTTATTATTTTTATTCTCAATTTCATTGATTTCAGCTTTGATCTTAATTATTTCCTATCTTCTGTGGCTTTGGGATCAGACTGTTCTTCCTTTTGTAGAGATTTGAGTTGGAGCATAAACTTATTTGTTAGGAATCTCTTCTGATTCTTAATGTGGACACTCAGTGCAATAAATTTTCTCCTTAGGAATGCTTCCTTGCTGTCCCAGAGGTTTCAATATGTTGTGTCTTCATTTTCATTCTCTTCCAAGATTTCCTTAATTTCTGTTCTCATGTATTCTTGGATCCATTCTTCACTTACTAAATCTCTACATATATGTGTGGTTTGCTATTAATTATGTGGTTTTTGCTATTATTAGGTTCATGGCTTCGATGTCTTATATGATACATGGAATGATATCTACTTTTTATATTTTCTGATATTTCCTTTGTGAACTAGTATATGATCTATTTTGGAGAAGGATCCATTCGCTGCTGAGAAGAAAGAATGGATATGTTGCCAATTTGGGGTGGAATATTCTGTAGATGTCTGTTAAGTCTATTTGATTTATGGTGTTTAGACTGGCGATCTCTTTATTGTTTCTTTGCTTTGATGATTTGTCTGTTGGTAATAGAGGAGTGTTAAAGGTTCCCAGTACTATTGTGTTGAAGTCCACAAGTGGTTTTATATCTTGGAGTATTTTTTTCCACATAGTTGGGAGCTCTGGTTTTTGGAGAGTATATATTTACTATGGTTATTTCTTCCTGTTGTATTGTTCCCTTTACTAGGTTGTAGTGGCCTTCTTTATCTCTTTTGATTAATTTATGCTTGAAATCCACCTTGTCAGATATAACACTTACAAGTCCAGTTTGCTTTCTTGGGCCATTGCCTAGTAGATTTTTTTCCATCCTTTCACCCTTTGTCTGTGGGTGTCATTGGCTGTAAGGTAGGTTTCCTGTAAGCAGCATATTGTTGAATTTTGTTTTTTGATGCATTCTGCTAGTCTGTGTCTTTTGATTGGTGCTTTGAGGTCATTTACATTTAGTGTTAGAATTGTTAGGTGGTTGTGATTCATATTCATTGTGTTTTATTAGTAAATTCTGTGCTGTCTTAGTTGTCTGTTAATAGCCTGTACCTTTATTGAATTTCCTTTGATTGTGGGCTTTGAGTAATGTAGCTCGTACTTGTATCTGGAGTTTATCTTTGAGAATTCTTTGTAATGCTGGCTTTCTGTTCATGAATGCTGCAAGTTTGTTCTTATCGTGAAAAGTTCTTATTTCCCCCTCAAATTTGAAGCTGAGTTTTGCTGGGTATAATATTCTTGGCTGCATATTGTGTTCATTCTGGCATTGAAAAATCTCCTTCCATGATCTTCTTGCTTCCAGAGCCTGAACTGAAAAGTCAGATGTGATTCTGATTGGTTTGCTTCTGAATGTGACTTGGCATTTCTCCCTTGATGCTTTCAGTATTCTTTCCTCAATTCCTATGTTGTACATTTTGAATATGATGTGTCTTGTTGAGCTTCTCGTTTGATTAGGCCTATTGGGTGTCCTATAAGCTTCCTGGATGAGCATATCTGACTCTATTTTCATATAGGCAAAATTTTCTTCAGCAATTTCCTTAAGAATATTCATTATCCCATTTGTTTGTGTTTCAATTTCTTCCTGCATGCCAATTACTCTTAAATGTTTTCTCATTTCATCCCAGAGATTTTTATAATTCTGTTCCTGTTCTGTGAGTTTTTTTCTTTTTTGTCATCTATGCGCTCTAGCTTGCTCAGTCTGTCCTCATTGTCAGAAGTTCTTTCTTCAAGAGCTGAGGTTCTGTTTTTTTATAGAAGTCTATTATTACATTGTTCCATGGTTCCTCTCATGTCATTGACTTCAGATTTTAGCTCTCTTACTTCCTTTTTGAGTATCTATTTCTTGGATAATAGGGATTTTCATCTCTTGAGTTTTCTCACTTAGTCCCTTCATTATATCTTCTTTTCATTCATTGTTCTTTTAGTAATCAGATAATATTTTCAAGGTTTTCTTTTGACCTGTATCCATGTCATCCTTTTTGGGGGAGTTTTGATTTTGTGGTGAACCTCTCCTTGTTTGATTCTTCACTTGAAGAGGGGAAGGTAGGCAGTTCTCCAGGTGGTTTTTCGTTGCAAGTCAAAGGGTCAGATCAGCCACCAACTCTTTGATGATCACTTTCTTCCAGATGCTGTTTCTGCCTGGGTCCTCATATTGCTCTACCTTTTGGTTCCAGGCTCAAGGTTGCAAATCTGAACCTACCAGAATGTAGTCCTACCTTCTGGCGGGACTCAAATAGGCTCCAACAGGAATGGGGGTATAGGTAGGTGGGGCTGCTCCAGGTTGGCAATCTCTGCTGGTTGGTCCTGAGCAAGGCTGCTCAGGATGGGTTTCTGCTAGTGGTGTCCTGAGTGCCTTCCACTGGGACCCAAACAGGCCCCAAGAGGAATGTAGGGTATAGGTAGGAGGGGCTGCTCCCAATGGTGGTCCTACTAGCGGTCTCCTGAGTGCCTTCTAGTGGGTCTCAAACAGGCCGCAAATGGAATGCAGGATCGGTATTTTGGAGTTTTAAGGACTGCTTATCATCATGCCTTATGATGAATTTTTAAAAGTTAAATACTTCATATCTCTTTGATTTCTCTAGATAATTACACTGCGTAGTGTTGAAAGTAAGGAGAGTGTTCAAGAAATACAGAGAGCTAAAAATAAGAATCCACATGTAAAGTCAGGGTAGCAGGAATCTCTGTGTGGTTTAAAGTGAAGAGCAGGATTCTGGAGTTGATTTGACATGGATATGTAAGAAGCACAGCCTTTTCTGAGCTGGGTGATACTGAGCAAGCCACTTAACCTCACCTCTCCCCCAGCCCTTAATCTGTCAAGTGGAAATCAACATTCTCAGAAATAGTGTTTTAAATGAGGTATGAACTGTGCAGCATCTAGTACATAATAATGATTCAACAAATGATTACTACTACTGTTAGGCGCACAGGCTATCAGAATCATAGCTGACAAAATTATGTTACCAGTAAATTCTGATGACTTTAAAGTGTCCCTAATGTTGCTTTTACTTCTATAAGAGTTTATGGGTTGATTTCTTATAGTTATAAGAATAATATTTTACCATGAAGGCTGCAATAGTATTCTTCAAAGAACCACCAGATTCCCCCATTTGATCCCATTCTAGTGTACAAAATATAAAGATATCCCAAAAGCCTCATATAATGAACCAATCACCTAGATAACTTTTTCCTTGGGTATAAATCAGTACTGGATTTGATTCCTTTCAAACCTTCAAAACACTTTTCTAATTTTCTGTTGACTTTAAGAAAAAGTTGCCAATAACTTGATGAACTAATTAGTTAATTTGTGTGGCTTCTTTGGATATGAACCATTCTGATAGAGCAATCTGGATATCTAGATATTTTCCAAGTATTCTGCCTCTGGCACCAAGCTATTTCAACAAGGCCTTAATTACTTTGCAGTTTATCCCAGGTCTTATTTTCTTTTGCTTAGGACAGATTTTGAAAGTGGAGTTCTGCATAAATTAATGAAGAGAAACTAAGAAAACAATGTTTTTTGGGTATAATAAATGAGAATTCATTATGCAAGGGAAGTGTCACCAGTAATGGCAGAAGCCAATAAAAGAATGTCAATAGATAAACAGTGCCTTTTCCCATGGAATCTGTTCATACCAGTTACCAGCACACAGCACGGTGCTCCTATTTTGTCTAGAAGGCACCACATTATGTAGAGAATATGTACAAAAACCATGTTTCATAAAAGAAATAAGTAAATCATAAACTGAATAAATATTGAGGAACTTATCTGTATTGAATGAAGTAGCATCCTTTTCTTTAAGGAGTTAACTTTCTAGCTAGAACAAGAAAAAACGCATAAAAATATTATAATACAAAGAATAAAGAGAACACATAATAAAAAGAACTCACATTTAGTTACTCTTTTCTATGTGCCAGGCATTATTCCAAGTAATCTACTTGCCCTATCTCAACTAATCTTGAGATAATCCTTTAAAAGCATCATTTTTACTACATTTATTTTACAGATGGGGAAACTGAGGCCTGGGGAAGTTACTCACTCAAGTTCATTCAGCCAGTTAGTTCACAACTTAACATTGAAACCCACACATATCCCCAAACCTATGCTTCAAAACATGTTAAAGTTAGAGAAAGAATTGAGAGAATTGAGAAATAATTTTCATTTTTGTCTTGTAGACTTTATTTGCAAAGAGGGGATAACTATGATGGTTGCTATATTAAGTACTTCCTGAAATTAACCAAGGCAATACTTACACAGTATTTCATCCTGAGCAGAGATTTATCCCAGAGCCATGTGGGATTCCCCAACTAGCTGTCTGAACAGGTTCACCCCACTGGGAGCATCTTCCCACCTCAGCCAGGGACTATCCCTTCATAATGAGTGTTTTAGGACCTAGCTGGACAGACACCAGGTTTCCACCATGGGGAGTAAAGGGAGTCCACACTGTCCTAGGCAGATGTCCAGGTATGCACTCTAGAATATTAGCTGTTGCTGGCATGCCAACTCCAATCCACGATCCGAAATGGGTTGCAGACACTAGAGTGCAAACTGTGGCTCTCAAGAGTGCTGGAAACTTTTCCCACTTAACTGAAGCATTTTAGGGAGGAAATTTAAAGATGCCACTGAAGTATTTATGGCCCCAGATACACTTTAAAGTGAACAAACAAAATAACTTTCATAAAGTTTTTTCATAACAGAGAAATATATAAATAAAAATGAATAGATTAACTGATTTTTCTCTACAGAAAAATAAGTATACCCATAAGTATACCTGTAAGTATAGAGCAGAATGCCAAGAGTCATGTTAAAAAATATCAAATTTCTCAAACCATAAGGTGTGTCACTTTTCCAAGGTATATCCTGTTTATTTGCTATGAACTGAAACTGTTAAATCAAGGAAACTTTAATCAATACTTTCTATACGATGATATTAGGGAGAGTTACAAAATGTAGCACTGGGATTTAAGATAATATTGAAATTTAGCAGAAAAAAAGAAACTGTAAAAGTATGATATGAGTGTTTATTTCAAGAGCAAATTAAAGTTCTCTGACAAAAAAAATTGACTAGAAGAGACCAGATGTTTAAAAATAAATAAATATACATAACGTCACCCTAAACATTCTGCCAGCTGGTGTCCTACAATTACCCAAAAGTATACTCCTTCCTCAAAACTGGTAATGTGATAGTTTGTTCACACCATGATCCTTATATCTGTAATTTGCATTTAATGGTATTTTTAGTTTCTTAGCATCAAAGTAAAATGCAGAATCAGCTCTCAAATCTGACAGTCTACACATATACACACGTCCTTTAAAATGGAAAAATCTTACTAGGACTAAATCAAATATATCAATTTGATATATCATCCTAAATAATTGATACACTGGGTTGGTTAAGAATTATAATTTTTGTGTGATTCTGCTAATTATTATTTTGGACTGAATAATAGCCTCCCCCAAATGTCCATGTCCTAATCCCTGGAACCTATAAATATGTTACCTTATATCTCAAAAGGAACACTGACAATGTGATTAGAACAAGTGTCTTGAGCTGGGGTGCTTATCCTGGACTACTGAGTTGAGCCCAGTGCACTCACATGGGTCCTGATGAGAGGAGGCAAGAGGGTCTTGGGGAAAGCCAGGTGATGATGCAGGCAGATGTCAGAGTGTGAAGGAGTAGGCCTTGAGCCACACAATGGAGGGTGGACTCTAGAAACTGGAAGAGGTAAGGAAGTAGATTGTCCCCTAGAGCCCTGGGACAGAATCCGCTCTGCTGACACTTGGATGTTAGCTGAGTGAGACGGATTGTTGGACTTCTGACTTCTAGCACTGTAAAATAATTTATGTATTTTAAGCCAATGTTCTGCTGTAATTTGTTAAGCAACTACAGTAAATGACTACATTAGTGCTGTTACTATTATTGCTTATTGATTCAGAGCAGCAGAAAAGGATGAGCAGCAAGCTTACCAACAAAAACGGGTTTCAGTGTGCTCAATGGATACAACTCTTAGATTGGGTCTTACTAGATGGCTCATATATAGCCCCAAAGTACAAAATAAAGTCAAGTTTATTATTTCATTTCCATTTAAAGTTCACATTTTTGATGTCACATCAAGAATATTTTGCCTATGGGCTGGAGCAATGGCTTAGCAGTTATGGCGCTTGCCTGGAATGTGTGAGTATGCGAGTTCAAACGCCAGCACCACATACAGAGTGAAGTCTCAGAGCTGCAATGTCCACATGAAAAACTGGATAAAATTGATTCATGTGCTCTCTATGTCCCTCTCTCTCTCTTTTTAAAAATCTTTCCACAAATGTTTTTTTAAAAAAAGAATATTTTGCCTCACTCAAGGTCATATAGATTTTTTCCTCATCCAAAAAAATTTTTTTTTGTAAATTTATCTACTATATTTAGGTTTATGATTCCCTTTGGGGGAGATTTTGTGTATGCTATGAAGTAAGGGCCTAAATTAATCTTTTTTTTTTACATGGTTATCTAACTATCCCAGCATCATTTGTGGAAGAAATTATTCATTCCACCAATGAATTGTTTGGGAACTTTTGTCAAAAAATGTTGACCATAAATGTAAAGGTTTATTTCTAGATTCTCAATTCTGTTCTATTGATCTTATATATCCTTATGTCAGTACCATACCATGTTGATGACTATAGTTTTATAGTAAATGATGTAATTGGGAAGTAAAATTTTTCCAACTTCATTTTCTTTTTTCAAAAACTTATTGTTTTGTTTTTCTACTAAATTTCAGCATTGGGCTTCTCACTATTGACCAGCATGTTTCTAGGTTTTATGTTGGCTCGTTGAGGGAGAGTTACCTTGTTTCTTAACCTGGCTTCCTGAAGGTTTAGTGAGATAGACATGTACTTACTTATCTAATTAATACTTGTCCCCCCACTCATATCTTATTATTGGTAGGAGAGGGATGTAAAATCTTTTCCTGGAAGAAATCTTCATCTTTTAATTACTGATTCACCATGCTTTAATCACATACCAATTTGGTAGCAGTAGATCTCCATTTTTCCTTTTGCTTTTCCAGCTGGTGCCCTTCCCGGTGTCCACACAGCATTATGCAATCTTGCAATGGCCCCACTCCCACTCAGCCATTCTTCCTTTTTGGCACATGCTCCATTCACTGTCAGATTCTCCTCTCTGCCTCCTCCTCCTAACAGAATGGTATAGTTGCAAGTCCTGTGATCCAGAATCTCTTGATTATGGTAAAAACATTTTCCACTACCTAGTCCTCTTCAGAGGACAAATGAAGCCATTGTGGATCAGATTTCAGAAGATGTCTATCCTTTTTCTGGCAATGCCACATATGAATTGTTTGATCACATGCTAGTCCTTAACTCCCAGCTTCTCATCCCTAAAAACGGGAATGTTGATAACTTTTGCTTGAGAGTCAAAGTAGATAACTTACAACATAGATAACTTACAGGAAAAAAGTATATTTATTTAAAACTTAAATATGTTTTCTCCTCAACTAGATTTTATAATATCAGAATATTTTTGTGACATCTAACATAAGGTGCACAGAACATCACAAATATTATAGTTAAATTAATAAATTCTTTGTAGCAGTTAGAAATAATAATTTTACCTGGGACATTACCATGTAAATTGTGTAAACATAAGCATGTGCATGAATATATATGGTAGAGAGGAAAACAAATATTTCTCTTGGTTAATATCATAAGAGACTCTAGCAGCCTATAAGCAAACATAGTAAAGTGAGCCTTGAAAATAAGCACACGGAAACTGGATTTTGCACTCTGTAGGTCCTGGACCTCTGACAGTCTTCCAGAAACCCTTCTTAAACCTAAGCAAAAATGACCTTCAGGAAGATTGCTAAGTGTGCTCAGGGATTACATATTGGGAAGCATTGCCTTGTCATTTTGAGGAAGATAACTTTTACACCAGGATTGCCAGTTATGGAGACAGCAGAGCCTAAATAGCTGAACATCTCTCTCAAATGGAATTAGATTGAGTAAAATTGACCTGAAGAAGGGCTAAGGAAATGGTATTGTTCCCCCTCATGATAAAGTCTTCGCTGCCTTGCTTAGGACCACTTCCCTCCAGTAGAGCACAGAGATGCTGAAAGGACAGTGGACTTTCCCCAGGTGGTTTTATACTAACAGAGAAAATCAGATCATTTTTCCTCCAGTGGGCAGCAACGAAAGAGCAAGAGATATGAAGGCTCAGCTCTTTTCTTTCCCTTTATAAATTAAATTTTCCTTCTTAGGCTGTAATTGTGACACTGTCCTCAATTCTGAATTTCTTCTTTTTGAGCATGGAAATAATATAATGAACATGAACCACAACAAAGCAGCTAGTTTTAATATAGTAGTAACTCATATATTAACTAATTTTCCTTTGAAAAAATTTCTTATCTCTTAATGTCATTTATAGAACTCCAGCATATTCTTTCAAACACAGTATTCAGACCTGCTTCCCAGTTACTTGCTTAGCCATATTATTTTGAAGATTAAAACATGAAAAAATGAAACTAAGATTTGAATTGGTAAAGAGAAAGCCTTTTATTTAATATGAGAAATCCTATTTTAATTATTTTAAAAGTAAAATGACTGCAAAGACCACTGAGGTATGGCCAAGAAACAAAGCACAAGTAATTTATGAGTGGGGAATGAGAAATTTTGAATGTTAAATAATGGAGGAAGATGAAATTAGATGCAAAAAAATGTTTAGAATACTTAAAATCTTCCACAATGACAGTAAGTCCTCTCTAGAGAAAAGTATGCAAATTGAGATTTGGCTGGATTTCATTCTTCCAGTTGTTGATGTAAAATAAAAATTTCTTTCAACTGGCAGAAATGAAATCTATATTTGTTTAGAGTGTGTTATGAAGAATGTGCTGAAAAGCTTAAGTTTCAGAGATTGACTTTATTACTCCTGGATTCAATCTCAGGCTTTAGCATCCATTTCCTACAACACCCTATCCTCTATCCTCCTTTCTTCTATCACTATGGCTCAAACCTGGAATCACCGTGAAATAGAGCTACTCATCCTTATGGTTGGTTTTCCAAGTAGATGTTGCTTACTGTTAAGACTGATGCATGGATTTTTTTTTCGGGGGTCAGGGGTAGGTAAATAATAGGTAGAAGAGTAATATTTCTGTCTCAAAGAACTACAGTGTAGTAACAGCAATTGTCTATCTCCTTCTTCTCTTTGATTATGAATTTTATTCAAAACAATAAAGATGACTGTAGTCATTGTGCTCTGTGAATTTACCTCAGGTATACAACCTATAAGCAGAACTGTTTGAAGAAAACAGCTGTGCTAGGAGAAGGGCAGGCAGGAATGTGGAGTTTCCCCCGGAAGATGCTGGCTTTGGGCTTATAAGTCAAGTTAAGCCAGGAGAGGCAGAGGGTAAATATAAGGAACTTACCCTATGGCTGGGGATCCTGAATTGCAAAATACGAACTCTGATATAAAACAGAATAAAAAGTACCATATGAGAAAAATAATAATACATGAGTAAACAGGATGGAAACAAATTAAATTTGGACGATAGGGGAAAATGTCACAAAGATGCCATTTAGTGTAAACTAGGAAGAAAGATACAATTTCAATAACTACTGAGGAAAACAACAGCAAAGGAAAGAGGAAGACCCTAATTTAAAAAAAAACCCTAAAGTAAATAGCAAAAAAATCAGTAGAGTGGAGGGAAGGGAACATGGGGTGGGAGGAAGGGAGGAGAATGGGAAATACTGGGAACTGAATTAGAACTAATTATATTTCATGCTTTTAAATTATGCCATAGTATATTCTGTTGTCATGTATAACTAAAATGAACCTCCAAGAAAAAAAAATCCATGTGGGGTTCCAGAAGACAATCAGGCTGGTTGGTTGGAAGACACAGAGGAATGAGACTGGAGCATATCTTGGTGCCAACAGCTTGAGTTTGAAATGCTATACACAGAGCTCAGGGAAGGAAATCATTCAACCTTCAGTACTCTTTCTACTTGTCCTTCTTTTCCTCCCTTACTCCTTCTACCACAAGTAATGGACGGTCCATAATAAAAGCCGAATGACACGGTATACTTTCTGCCTTGCGCTGTTGAAAACACTTGACATTTATTCATTTAAATCCTAATAATAGCTCTGGAATTAGGTGCTATTAACATCATCTTCAATTTATACATAAAACAGTGGAGGTACAGATGGTAGCTTACCCACCATCACACAGTGATGGTGTCCAAGTGGCAACAAACAAAATAACCCCATAGGGCCACCATCCTGAGTCCTTTCTGCCTGAAAAGTCTGCACTTTGCCTCCCTCACAGGAGGCTGCATTCTGCACATGCAGAAGGTAGAATGTCATTAGAGAAACCCAGTGCGAGAGGCCCAGGGAGAAGCTAAGTGAAGTAGAATGGAATTAAGATAGCTACAGCTACTGGAGTCCCCACTTTTAAGGTTTCCTTTGATGTTGGGAGTAATCTCCAGTCATAGATGAGAAAACTACAGAACATAGAAGTTAAGTAACTGGTGTAAATTGTATAACTTAACTGTGGAAAATCCAAGAAAATGAACCAGGATTTCTTGCTCTTAGACCAGACCTTTCTTGACTTACCCAAGTTGACTCATCCATTTCAGTTCATGAGGGACACACCCAGGCAGACAAACATGATGCCATTAAAAAGCCATGACATGCCCTCATAGCACCAGTGGGGGAAATTCAGCTAGGAGATCAACTTTCTGGAAATTGTGGTTGGTCTAGCACAAAGTTACTAGGAGTCAGATACTCTATTAACTACCAAACCTCAGCTCTAGAGCTTTACACCAAACTTTAACTACTTTGACAACTCCTTTATACAACTCTGAAGATGTTATGAACAGATTATTCACTTTAATTATTTTGAAATCAATGCTTAGAATTTTGTCTTTTAATCTTGGACCAAAATTTAAGATTTAGGTGGAAAATGTGTTGCTCATACCTCTTGTACTTTTTGTGAGTTACTTTGCCACTTGTCTCATCTTTCTTTGCAAGTATGGTGAGGGATTGCCAATGTTTTTGGGAATTCCTTGTTTAATCCAAACTTTTTGGGTATCTAACATGGGCAAGGGATGCAGTTAGATGCTGTATAGTGCAGACCAAGGGTTAGGGTGCTGCATAAACAACACAGGTTGACTAGGAAAGATGCCATACAAGTAAATAATTACAGTGATTGGTATCTTACATTCTCAGAAGCTTCTAACCTGGTTTTCTCACAGTGAATGTGAGAATCTCACCTCCATCTTTGATTCTATTTTTCATACCAAAAGCCTAGCAGCTACCTTTCTTCTTTTCGCCCCTTATTCCCCATATCTAGTCCTTCATCATGCCCTATTGCTGTTACCTCCCAGATTTTCCCTGGCTCTGTTTCCTTCTCTTCATTTCCACCACCCAATCACAGGGCATGCCTAGAGGACTTCAGTTTGATCTTTGTTGTGACCTCTTTTGTAATTAATTTACACCCTGCACTTAGTGTCTTTGTGAATTACATATTTGATTATTCCACCTTCCTGCCTAAGATACTTTTCTTTCTTTTTTTTTTGAAGAGATTATTATTTAGTTTTTTAAGTCTGGGTTTGTTTTTCAGACACTTAGTTGTATATTTGGTACTGCGGTTTGAACCAGGTTCTCATGCATGCCAGGCAAGAGCTCCACTGCTGAGCCACTGTTCCATCTCCCTGCTTAAATTTTTTTTCAATCATTGGTTTTAGAATGAACTATAAAACCCTTAGCATGGCCTGAAATATCCTGAAAATTTTGTTTTTTTACATTTTTCTCTCTTTCTGAGTTGTTCCTCATTCTGTGCCACACCTGTTTTCTTCCCTTTTCTCCAAGTACTCTGTGCTCCTTTCTGCCACTGGATCTTTGCCATCGGTCTACTCCCTGCTTTCACCCCAACCTGACTCCTCCTCAACATTGGTAGATCAGTCAGAGAAACCTCTACCCTTCCTGAGCTGATTAATTAGACCTGTTGTGTGGTCTTACAGCATTGTATGTTTTTCCTTTGGTCACTTTTATTTTAATGATTGATTAATATGGTTCTAATATCTGCCTCCCTCACTGAACTGTTATACAAAGAAAAACATTCCTCTCTTGTTTTACCCTGTTTATCACCAGGCAGGCAGTTTTCACATAGACATGTTACATAAACATCTGTGGAATAAATGAATGGATAAAATTGGAGTTCAAATGAGAGACATACAAGTTCTAGTTAAAGTACTAGCACCTTAGGGCATAGTTTTTGGACTATCCTTTGAAGGAAAGATAAAATTCAGAAAACATGTTGAGAAGCACAACTTAGGAACGGAAATGGCATGAAAAATAATGGTGCAGAAAAAAGAGTGGCTTAAACCATTTAGTTCAATTTTTTAGAAAACAGGCAATAAGTACAACCAGAAGATCAGAATTAAAATACCAAAAAGTTTCTTATATGACAGCCTCCAGAAGATGACCTGTGTGGGGCAGGAATGTGGAAAGAGGGACTAAATTTTCTAAGCAAAGCTGATACTCTTTTGGCTCATCAGGTAATAGTTATGATGGATTGACTCTTCAATCTGTAACACCAAGATTATACCTATCAAGTAGCTTTTAAAGGAAAACTAATGAGTTCATGGAGGATGTAAGAATTAGAAATAAGGGAAACAATCAGAATTTTAGCTAAGTTATAAAGCAACCTAGAATTAGCATCTTACAGTTCTGAAGGTCAGAAGTCTGAAATGGGCTTTACTGATCCAATGCCAAGATGCCAACAGGACTGAGCTCTTTCTGGAGGCTGAAGGGAATAAGCAGAATTTGTTTCCTCGTGTTTTCCAGCCTCTAGAGGCTACCCACACCCCTTGGCACTCAAAGGTCATGAGCCAAGGACACTTCTGTTGTCCTATTGTCTTCCCTGACTGACTCTCCTGCCCCTTTTGTAAATAGACCCTGTAATTATATAAGGCCAACCAAGATGATCCAGAATAACTTCATTTCAGAATGTCATCACATAGGCAAATTCCCTCTTGCAGGGTAAGTGCATACTCAGAGCCTCTGAGGTTGGGGTGTGGATGTCTTTGGAACATGGTCATTCTGCCTACCATAGTGGGAATCCTCCTAGTGCTGATCAGAGGGTGTTAATAATGGCTTATGGTGACTGTGATGATGAGATAAAAATAATGAGTGGTAAGTGTCCAGAGAACTGAGAGAAGTTGAAATGCATATCTGTATACAACTTACCAACATGTGTGGGAAAGGGCCACCTGGCACACATTCAATTAGAGAAGACACAGGTGAGCCGATGAGCTTACAGGAATGGCTAACTAATTATAAGGGAAGAAGAACTTTGAACAATTTTCAGTTTTTGGTTTAGAGCCTCAGTTATCCAAAGTGCACACCTCAACTATAAAAGGTGGAAGTGACCTTGAAATGTGCCACTGTCCTTGTACAGAAACTTGAGCCTCTGACCTGTTAGTCTCAGCCCACAGGTAAATTTTCAGATCGCTTGTGTACCTGTACTCTTCATTCAGCCAGCCATTTATTCATACACCACAAGTTTTATGAGGTTATCCCCATATGAACCTCTATCGCTAGAGCTGGATTTTAAAATGCCTTTTATAGTTCAGTTTTTGCATCTGACTAAAAGACCTGACAAAAACAATTTTAAGGAGGAAGAAGTTTATCTGGGGCTCATGGTTTCAGGCGTCTCAGTCCAGGACGTCCAGACCACATGAGGCAGAACTTCAGGACATAAGTGTGTGGTAGAGGAAAGCAGCTAAGAAAAAGGATGGGGCCTTCCAGAATACTGAGGTAGCATGAAGACCCCCTCCCTTCAAACCCCATCTTGCAATCAAATCAGAAAGATTTCAAAAATGTCACTCAGAGTAACAGGAATGAGGAATGAGTTTATGGAAGGGATAGGAAAAAGGGGAAGTGTACACTCTCAAGGGAGAAAATGGATCCTCTCAGAGAGGAGAGGGCCAATGTGCCTCTCTTGCACTCCAGTTGTATTGGCGATCCCAGACAAGTTTCCAGAGAATCCCACCCAGGTCCACCCCTTGACTGACAGCAGGATGACATCTGACTTTCAAGTCCTCACTGTCATTACAACTCCAG
Source organism: Aplodontia rufa (assembly GCA_004027875.1). Classification (NCBI taxonomy): domain Eukaryota; kingdom Metazoa; phylum Chordata; class Mammalia; order Rodentia; family Aplodontiidae; genus Aplodontia; species Aplodontia rufa. The sequence continues at coordinate 53,143 of PVKS010006956.1, read as the reverse complement.
GTCACCTTGGCTTATACTGACTAGTTCTATTTGGATTCTTAACCACAAATTTTACAGATTTTATGGTTAGGAGGGATTATCCTTATCTCCCTGAGTTTTGGGAGATCTGGTTTGTGAAAAGGGTCACAAAATTCTGTGCCTTCTGGGTAACTTGCATTCCTCGGATCAACATCATTTTGGTCCTGTGTTATGCTTGCAGATAACAGGTAGTTTCCCTGAGGAATGTGACATATCCTGTCCCCTTAAGCCAGGCAAGGCTTCAGGTAAATTGCTTCTTAGAAAAGAAAGCATATGGGTGTCCACACAGTGGGCCCATTTTGTAGAATTATACCCTTAACCTGATGTTCCCAGCATTTGCATCTGTCTGTCCCCTGTTAGCATCATGAAGCAGACAGAGAGAGAGAGATTGATTCTCATCACCACAGACAAAATATATTCCCCAAAATATATTCTCATCACCACAGACAAAATATATTCACCACAGACAAAATATATTCCCATGATATGGGATTAACCACTAATTAAATCTGTAATAATCCAATCATTTTACCTTTAAACCTCTGGCACTGTCTCTCATAACATGAGAGACATAAGTATGCTTGGTAATTAGTGAGTTAGACTTTCAGTTAAATAGTAAACAACATGTGTTCTAGACTTTGTTATAAATTTAATATAAATAAAATAAGTTGTGTACATATATGTACGTATGTAATAAGTATATATATATATCTATATGTTTATACATATATATCTGCATACATATGAGTTCCTGCTGCCAAAGAAGAATAAACTTGTATTCTAGTGGGATTCTCTGTCTAGTAGAACTTTCTATCTAGACAGACAATGAATTTTTTTTTTAAAGAGAGAGGGACAGTGAGAGAGACAGAGAAAGACAGGAACAACTTTATTTAGTTTTTCACATGGCCTTAGTTGCTCCAACACTTAGTTGTGTACGTGGTGCTGGGGTTTGAACCCGGGTCCTCATGCTTGGCAGGCAAGCGCCGAAACCCCAGAGCCACCGCTCCAGCCCCAACAATACATTTTTAAAAATAGGGGGTAACAAGGTAAAATGGAAACTAGAAAGAGGTCATATTGCCTAGAGGATTAAGGACAGCATCTTTACAGAATAAATGATTTGAACTTTCAATACTATAGCACTTATGAATTTGTTTTTCCAAGTTTATAATACAAACACTTAAATCTTCAGCTAGAAATAGGCCATTCTCATCAATTCCTTATTCACAAAAGAATGCAACTCATACAGATTCTCAAGCAACTTGATAACTCACTCATGTTTCAAAGTAAAGAATTATAATTTCAGGAGTCTTGTTGCTTGAATAGAATTTATGGCTGCATTTTCTTCAGTCCAACCCTCAGATGTTGGACCTCCACCATGTGGTACATTCTGACTTATAATGTCGGTGTTTACAGGTCACATCTTGCCTAGGTGCATCCCCAATTTGGTCTCTTCTAAACTGAGCTGTTGCCCACCAAGGCATTTAAGCCAAACTTTTCTGGGAACACTAAGAAAACATTCATTAGCTAATGGATTCTTACGATAATTGAATTGCATTTCCCCCTTTCCATTCCAAGTATGAAAAGTGCAAACTCTTTATACTTTGTTCCAGGATCCTAGGTCTAAACTGAAAATGAAATAATCTGCCTGTGAACAGATTCTGCCTAGTGCTCAAATTCATTTTGTGTCCATTCAGTTCTTTAGTTCACTCAGAAATATATATGAGTCAGTCTTAGACATCAGATTACTTGGGTAGTAGGGAAGGAGGAAATGAAAAAGCAAAAATGAGGAATTTGGAATGGGAAAAGGAAGGATGGGAAAGAGAGAGAGAGAGAGAAAAGCATATTACATTTTGAGCTTATCCAAGTGATATCTATGTCAAGTTGTAGGATGTAACAGTATTTATTTAACAGTGTGCTTAGATCCTCTTCTGGGGCTGAGAATAATATTATTGAATAGTCTGCAGTCACATAAACATAAGATAGAAAAACAGCTTGCATCATATATTTGAACAACGAAACCCCACGAATGTTGCTCTACCTCCCAAGACACATTTTTTTGTCACATGGCAATTTCACTCTAATAAAAAGTTCTTTTAGCAACTTGAATACATTTATTTTTAAAAGGAAAAATACTACCCTGGTATCACTTACATGAGGAATCTAAAGTAATAAAACTTTTAGGAGTAGAAAGTAGAATGAGTGGTGGTTGCCAAGGGCTAGGGAAAGGAGGAAACAGGGAGGTAACAGTCAATGGGTGTACAGTTTCATCCAAAAGGGATGATTAAGTCCTAGACACCTAGTGTACAATATAATGGCAGTAGTTAAAAATTTGCTGAGGGGATATATCTTATGTTGTATTCTTGTTACTCACAAAAGTAATGAATGGAGAGGATGGGAAAGACCTTGAGCAGGGAAGGGCATAGACCACAGGTGTAGGTCTCCACGCTCACCATGTTGTATACGTGAACTGTGTGCAGCTTTGTCTGTCAATCATCTAAGCTGCTGTTTAAAAGTATTGCTATTCATTTTTGATCCTTGATGGGAAGGTTTTAGTAAGAAGAAATACCTCCTAAAATGAAGCAGGCAGCAGGGAAGAAGAGAGATTGTTAAGGAAGCTGTGTGGGAGGGGAAAAGAGGAGGAAAAGTAAAGTTGGATCTTTTAAGTGCACTGTAGAGAACTCTCCATGGTGGATGGGACCTGAGAGCTCAGAGGAGACTTTATGTAGGACACATTCAGGCAGGGACTAGAATCTGGGAACTGCTAATAGCATCAAGGATCAGATTTGGGAATAGCTTCTTAGTGTGTATTGGCATAAACAAGGCTAGTGGAAGGCACTAGCACACGCAAAGTCCTGGAAAAGAAAGTCTGAAAGCCTTTCAAACGATTGTAGAATACCTCATTACAAGAAAGGAAACAATGGGTTAATGTCTGTGCCATCTCCACTTTGCTATTGCTCTGCTGCATTCCTCTGAAGAAGTTAGACTTGTCCTATGCATAAAGAGGGGCACCAATGGGAAATGTGCAGCTCTATGAATATTCAAAAGATGAACTGCCTCCCAGGTTCATAAGGCATGAATTATTGGCAACACTCCAGACAACTCCCTTAAGCCTCCCTCAGGCATGATTCTTACCCTGCAAAAATATACACCATACTGTCTTCTATCATGATTCTTTCATTTGTCCTGCTGTTATGCTTTATATAAATGGAATATACAGTGTGCACAACTGCGTTAGTTTGTTTTTTTACTCAACATATGGAAATTATTCAGGGACCAGTAATTCATTCCTGTTGTTATATTCTGTCATATGACTGTACCACTGTGCATTTGACCTTACATTAAAATTGTTTTCATATTAGTGTGATTAAGAAGCATGTTTTAGGAATATATGTATACCTTCCTGGGAATTACTGGGGATACTTCCTGCATACTTTGAGCTTTAGTGGAAACTGTCAAATGCTTATTTATTCATACTGTACAAGAGTTGTAATCTGTGTATTGGAAATATTTGATATTGTTAGTCTTTAATTGTAGCTATTGTGGTGAGTGCTTAAGAAAACTCTGACATTTCTATTTTCCATACTACTATTGAACACCTTTTTGTGATTTTGTTTTGGAAGGTGCCTGTTCAATGTCTTAGCCTATTTCTATTGGGTAGTTTGACTCTCTTTCTCTTGCGTTTTTTCCTTCACATTTAAAAAAATAGCTATTGTCAGATTCACAAAAAGAATTATAAAGGTTATTTTTTTGAATTAGTGTTTAAGAGTTCTTTTTATGGTCTGTAAGCATTCTGCTAGTTCTATGCATTGAACATATTTTCTCCTACTCCATGGTTTATCTTTCCTTTCTCTCAGTGTCTTTAGATAAGAAATTCTTAACTGTAATGTAACTCATTAAATGTTTTCTTTAGTGTTAGTATTTTCCTATTATGACAGTTGAACTTCCCCCATCCTCTACCTCATATTATACATACGAATCAACTCCTGGTGTCATGAAAAAAGTTTGCCTGCTTCTTACTGTTAAGTTATATAAATTCTCTATTCCAGGCACAAGTCCCGTGTCACACAGATGTTTTACAAATACTTTTTCCAGTCTGTGACTTGCTTTTTTATCTTCTTCACATTTTCTGAAGAGCAAATGCTGTTTAAACAAAAGGCATAAAATCTAATTAATCTTTTATAGTTTTTTTTAATGCTATGTGTAAGAAATTATTGCGAAGCCCAATGTCACTAAGGTATTTCCCTGTCTTCTTTGGGAATCTTTATTTATAATTTCCACTTTTATATCCAGAACTATGACTACAATTAATTTTTCTGCATATTTTGAGGTAAAGACTGAAGTTAACATGTTTTTATATGAATATGTAGTTGTTGCAGTGCAATTTATTGAAAAGATTACGTGAATTGAATTGACTTGGATAATTGTCAAAAATCATTTGACCGTGTATGTTAGCCCATTTCTGTACTCTGTTCTGTTCCATTGACCTCCATGCTTTTTACCACACTGTTTAGATTACTATAGTTTTACAGTAAATCTTTCAGAGAGTGTAAGTTTTCTAACTTTGTTCTTTTTCTAAATTGTTTTGGTTAGTCTAGTCTAGTATTTTTCATTTTTAAAAATAAATTTTAGAATCAGTTTGTAAAATTAATGAATGCCCACTGGGATTTTGTTTGAGATTGTTGTTAATATTGTAATATCAATTTAAGGAGAACTGACATGTTAACAATATTCACCATTGATCCATAAATACCGCTCCATTTATGTAGATTCTCTTTTGTTTAACTCACCAATGTTTATAGCTTTTATCATACAAATATTGGACATTGTTTTGTCAGATTTATCCCTGAGAACTTTATGGTTTTAGATGCTGTCGAAATGGGATTATTTTGAAATTTTCAATTTCCTTTTGTTCTTTCCTAGTTTATAGAAATACCATTGAGTTTGTGTATTGAGCCCAAAATCTTTTTAAAGGCACTTTTTGTTATATTTTTATTTTTGTATATATTGGGCAATTCTCTCTGCGTACAATCATATTGTGCACAAATCAAAACATTTTACTTCTTTCTGCCTATTCTACCTGTTGTTTCTTTTTGTATCTTGCCTTATCACACTGCCCAAAATATCCAGCATAGTCATGAGAAGGGACACCTTTTTCTTTCTTAGAATGGAGGGTAATTATTCAGCTTTTCATAATTGTGATATTCCTGTACATTTTTAAAATATTCCCTTTATCAGATTAGGGAAGTTCCTTCCATGTCTAGTTTGCCAGGAGTTTTCTTCTTTATTTTCCTGGGTAGATATTAAATTTTATGCATGTTTTACTTCATCTGTTGAGTTGATCAGATTTATTTTTAGGCTTGTTAATATGTGAAACATTAGTTAATTTCTAACATTGAGCTAATTTACATCTCTGGGATAAACCCCACTATCATTTTATTTCCAGATCTAATTTGCTAATATTTTGTTAAAGATTTTTGTCTATGTTCTGGAGGGATGTAGTTTTCTTAACATATTTTGGTCCAATTTTGGAACCAGGGCAATCCTGGACTAATAAAAATTGTGTTGGAGAGTGTTTTCTCATATTCTGTTTCCTAGAAGCATTTGTGAATCTTGTGCCTCTTAAGAAATTTGTCCTTTTCTTTAAGTAGTTGAGTTTATTGACATAAATTTATACGTAGCATTGTTTTATTTTCAAACATCTGGAGGATCCAGGACTACATTTCCTTTTTTATTATTTTCATCTTTATTTCTCATACTTGATATTTCCTTTTCCTCTGGCTTTTTAAAAGATTTTCTCTTTATCATCAGACATCAGTTTTTAGCAATTTGATCATGATGTAATTTAAGAATGTTCTTTTTATGTTTTTGCTTTTTATGTTAATTTTATTTCTTTTGGTATTTAGTATGTTTAAGGCTCTTTACTTTTTGAGTGTGTAATTTCATTTCATTATTTGTGAAAAATTCTCGGTCATTATTTCTTCAATTTTTTCTCCTATTAATGTTTCCTCTGTCTCTGGGATTATAATTTGTTAGATTGTTTATATTGTCCCAATTTTTGGATGGTCTTTTTTTCTTAAAATTTTTCTCTTTTCATTTCAATAATTTCAATTGATATAACCTCATTTCAATGAGTCTTTATCATCCATATGTATAAAAATGTTAAGGAATATGTGCTTAGATTTTCACGTACTTTTCATTCAGCTCTAGAAGTCTTGGTGTTATTTCCAAACAGGATTTTGTTCATCTATATTTGACATCTCATTTCACTTGAAATAATGACTAGAAATTTACTAATTAGGATTTTATTTTATTTGATAGCACAGAATTTCTCCAAATGGAAAGGGAACATTTAGCATTTCATTAATTCTAAACCTGGTTCTAGAGAATAAATGATAACTTTCATATCAAATGGTCAAATATTCTTCAACTTCATGGAAACTATTAACAGTATGGGAGAACAAATTTTCATCAGGAACTGTTATGGTTTAGATATGAGGTATTCCCCAAAAGTTCATGTGTGAGATAATGCAAAACCATTCAGAGTTAACTGATGAGGTTATGAGAGGTGTAAGCTGATTAAAGGCTTAATCCAGTGATATGGATTAGCTGGGTAGTAACTGTAGGCATGTAGGGTATAGCTGGAGGAGGCAGGTCACTGGGAGCATGACTTTAGGAGTGTCTGTTTTGTCACTGGTGAGTGAAACTTGCTCTCTCTGCTTCCTGGCAATCATGTCCTGAGCTGCTTTCATCTACCATGCTCTTCTGACATGATATTCTGCCTTGCCTTGGGATCAGAGCTATGGAGTAAGCTGTCTAATGACTAGGATCTCTGAAAGTATGATCAAATAAGATTTTTCTCCTTTAATTGTTCTTGTTAGGTCTTTCAATTACATTGGTGAAAAGCTGACAAAAAGAAATTTGTAACAGGAGTAGGGTGTTGCTGTTAACATCAGGTGGCACAAAAGTTTTTGGAGCTTTTTAGAGTTTGTGGTAGGAATTTCTAAAAGTTTAGAGATTCAAGATAGAAAATCTTCAGACTGGGCCTGTGAGGTTTCAGAGGAAGAGGACTCTTGGAAATTGGACTAGAGGGCATTTATATTATGTTCTGGCAAAGAAGTTGTCTACATTTTCCCCAAGTCATGAGACTTTCTGTGAAACTGAATTTAAAGGTGATGGACTAATTAATCTAGTGAAAGAAATTTTTCAGCAGCATAGCAATCAGGTGGTGGCATAGATATTACTGGCAGATTTTAACCACATATAATGTGATAATCAAGAGCAGAAAGCAGAATGGAAAGATTTGAAAATATGCAGTTTGACAAGAAAAGTCTGAGTTAAACTGGGCTAAGGAAGACATGGTAGTTAAAGAGATTATAACCACTAAAAAATGCTAAATTACCCAGAGACAACAGAAAAGATGGCTTGAGGGCATTTCAGGAATTTGTAAGACTGTACCCATCATAGGCTCAAGGGTATAAAAGCAAAAATTCCTTTAAGTAGAGATCATGGGGCACTGAGTGTGTCCGGGGATTAGGAAGTTGCTTCACCGAGTGCAGCTGCCCAGGTATTCACAGGCTGCTATAGTTATGGTCCTGGTGACTTGGCTACTGCTCAATAAGGTGGCAGAACTTGGCATCAACCACATGGTACTGGTTCTGCAAGATTCTGGAGTTAGAGGGTCATGGAAGCTTCACTGAGATTTCAAAGGATGGCCTAGGAGACCAGGCAAAGTGTAGCAGGTTTAAAGTCCCTGTAGGCTTCTCCTGAGAAGGTGAGGCATAAAAAAAACAAGAAAATGAAGCTTCAGTGGAGACACCCAAGATTAAGAGATGCCAGTAAGATAGGATATCTGCCAAGGAAAATTTCAGGAACTGAGCAGAAACAAGCCAAGAGAGGCCATGTGGGCTGCAAACAGCAAGGCCAAAGGTATAGAATTATACAAGCCCTTTGGAAAGAACTTCACAATACTGTGCACCACAGATACTGGACATGGAGCTACAGAATATGTTTGCCCGGCTGAATTTCAATCTTGATTTGGTCCAATCCCTTCTTTCTATGCCCCTGCTTATTCCTTGTAAAATTAATACTCTGCTTTTATATATAGGATATAGGTGACTTGTTTGTGATTTTTACAGGGGCTCAATTGAAAGTTTGCCTCGAGTTGCATAAGATTTTGGACTTGGATTTTTGGGGAATGGAGAAGCTCTTAGGATCATGGGGACTCTTGAAACTCATGGATTTTGGGGGGCCAAGGGCAGAATGTTATGATTTAGATATGAGGTATCCCTCAAAACTTAGGTATGAGATAATACAAGAATATTCAGAATTGAAATTATTAGGTTATGAAAGGTACAACTAATGGCTTAATCCAGTGATATGGATTAACAGGGTGGTAACTATACACAGACAGTTTGTGGCTAGATGGGGTAGATCACTGGGGGCATGCCTTTGGGATATTTTGTTCCTATTGGGTGGCACTTGCTCTCTCTGCTTCCTGGTGGTATGTCCTAAGCTCCTTTCCTCTACCATCCTCTACCATTCTCTTCTGCCTTGATGTTCTTCCTCACATTGGGACCCAGAGCTATGGAATTGCCTGTCTATGGACTCAGTCTCTCTAAAACCATAAACCAGATAAATGTTTCCTCTATTAATTGTTCTTGTCAGGTTTTTTGGTGACAGCAATGAAAACACTAACTATAACAGGGATGAAATTCCCATTGGTGTCTTTTGATAACTGGAAGTGTCAAATTTGAGGGGAGATGGCAGAGGATTCTCTGTCTGATATAAAAAGCTAACATAACCTCATCAGCCTTTGTCCAGAACTAAGGATTAAGAGCTCAACATTGTAATCCCTCATCTGGTTCTACTGGATACTGTCATTTCCAGCAAGCTTCCACAGTCTTTCCAGCTTTACTGGAAAAGTAAAGCTAATGAGAAAGACTGCACTGAAATACTACATGAATGAAAAGTATCATACTTTTAAAGGGGAAAGAAAAATTTCTTCCAGAGAGTTTCTGTAAAGCATGTTTATAGGCAACTCCAGTCAAACTGTTGGTTCTCCATCTTATTCTTAGACTTGAAAGTCTTATGGTATGAAAATTAAAGATATTTATGTAAGAACCTGAAGGAATATTGGTACTTGTTCTTCTTTCCCATACAGAGAAAAGCTGAGAGAAAATATGCAGATTGTCTCTATCGCTTGCTGCTGTTACTGTGTACCTTTACACATCTCATTAAATGACCTTCAGTGTAAAAGCAACCACAGCAACACTCTACTGTATGTCACTCTTTTATCTGTGAATCTTCATATAACTGGACTTACTATTGAAATGCAGATCTACATGGCCTACCTGGCCAGAGGCAGTTAGTGGGACAAGGTGATGTTGAGATTATAGCTAGCTCCATGTGATTTCAGTATATCCTTACTATATCACACATGGTAGGTGGAAGAGAATGATACACAAAAAGGAGCTGAATATGTAAAATTTAGGCCTTGTTTCAAATAAAGCATGGGTTGAGGGTGAATATCTGGAAAGTATACAAAAGTGCTTAGAATATAATATAATAGATACTAAGTATGAATAGAATCTGAAACTGGACCAAGTAATCAATTAACACCTAGACCCCTTGGACTTTGGCAAACCTCAAGGGTAGTAAATGAATGTAAAAAGGAAACCATTTACTAAATGAAATCAAGTCCTAGCTTAACATAAATCTTGATGCATTCTAAGTTCTGGCTTCTGTGAAGATGCATTTTTCCTTGACTCTTCTGTACATGTGAACTGATTTCTGTTCTGCAGAGGTTGCAGTGAGGGTTGTGCCTTCTATTGCGCTAAGCATTGTGGATCCTATCATATCTTCCCAGGATCTTAAGGAAGTTTGGAAATGCTCTCAATGCATGGACCTAAATAGCAGTACTGTCCATCATAGAATACTAGGACAAGGGTTATCTGTCAAAACCCCAGCACCAGTTCATAGCCATCCTTGGTGAGAGAAAAGAAAAAGTGAAGAAGGTCAACACTATTCAAAAAGGATTAATTTGTAAATGTCAATATATTCAAGAATATAATATTCTCTGAAGCTTCTAGAGATAGGGTTTCTAATATGGCCATATTTTTATCCCTAGCATCTAGTAGGTAATAAGTAAAATGTCCCGGTCTGGCCGGGTTCTGACCTGAGGGATGGGCTGGGGATGAAAAAGAACACAGGCAGGAGATCTAGATGGAGCAGTCTCTCTTTATTCCAGCTTTTACATCACCTTTTATACTCTTCTCAAGGAAGCTACCAAGGGTTATGCAGATTTCAAGTACTGAAAAACAACTTAGAAACATCTGTGGTAAGCACATTCCAACCCACCCTGATTTTCTTTTGTATCAAAATTAGCAAGCTTAACAAAGCACAACCTAGCAGCCCCTCCTGAAGGAACTTATACAAATAGTAACAAGATCACTCTAGGGCAGCTGATGAAATGGAGTGAAGGTCAGACCCCAACAGTAAAAGTAAAAGTTCTGATTAAGGTAGTTTTGGCAAGAGGCGTGTCTATGGTAATCTAGAGCTATTTAGTCTCAGTATGAATGGTGTTTGATGATAGTACCCAACTGAGGAGAGATAATCCTGTCCTTGCTTGACCAGAGCTGCCTCCTTCCTTATGTAGACAATGCCCAAACCTCTCCTCTGACTTGCAGATCCAGGGACTTGCCAGCTGAGTCTCTGATCCAGGTTTTTGAGAACCTTCTAAAGAAATCCATCTTATATTATTCATTTATTCAGTTGAACCATCACACAGAATTTTATGATGTTGTTTCATCTGCCATTCTTTGCCAAATACAGGTACTTTTTCTAAACAGAACAATCATCAATCATTTACACTAAAAAAAAAAACAACAAAAAACAACAACAACAAAAAAAACTTTCAGTGGAGGCAGTAATTCAGAAGGCTCTGGAGTCAGATGACTGTGTTCAAATACTAGCCTACCATTTAAGACCTGTGTAACCCACAAGCAAGATACTCAACCCCTTTGAGCCTCCATTTTATTTCCTCATCTATAAAATGTGTGTATGTCCACATAAATTTACAGTACCTCCATCACAGGACTATGAGAAATAAATGCAAAGTTTATAGAACCTATAACATGGTAAACACATAAAAAAATGAAAACTCATTCTTTCATTTATTTTATTTAATTTTGATCTTTTAACTTAAAACAGAAGCAAACAATGAATGAGAAAGAAATATGATATGTGCCCCATATGCACAAGCAAGACTGAAATTGACTACTTCTCAGGTCTTCCTCCTCTCTATCAAAAAGACCTATTCACCAGACACAGAAAGCAATCTTAACCAACAGTACCTTTCCAGGAAACCACTACTGCTCACACATTATTCTCATTTCTTCCAACCTTCTAAAAGAAAACGATAGATTTCATCCCAGAAACAAATTCAGCCCTCTGGATTATTACTAAGTCCTCTACCCAATCTTATTGCTTCTTCCTCCACCTCCTAAATCTTGTCTTTCCTCAACACAGAATTCTTTCCCCTTTATTTACTCTTTGCTCAAAACTACTCAGTGACTTTCAAATTTTGATTGGGAAAATAAAAGTCAAAGGCTTTTCAATTTCCTTCCAGCCGCTCAATGATCTGCCTCCCTGTACTCCATACCCACATGAGTTTTATCTCCAAATCCTTTGGCCTTCTCGATGGTCCCAGCTACCCTGGCCTCCTGACCACACTTACGTTTTGCCAGGTATACCCTTGTCTTGGTGAACAGCTAAATTCCAGAATACTTTATACCTAAAGAGTCACATGAGGAATTGCTTCATTATTCCATCTTTGCTAAAATATCCACTTTTCTGTGCAATCTTTCCAACCCAGCCTTTTATAATTTGCCTTTCCACTTATTGTGAGGCTCTCCTAATTTCCTTCTAAATTTTTTCCCCACTCATCACTTTATAAGTTAGATATAAATTACTTCTTATGACTTTCTTCCCTTAATAGAATGTAAGCAAGGCAAGATTCATTGCCTGCTTTGTGCACTGATGCATTGCAAGCATCTAGAAAAGTACCTGGCACAGAACTGGGGTGGTAATAAATATTATTTGGATAAACTAATGAATTTTGATTTAGCATATATTTTATGTTAGATTTTAGTTTGGATATTTCACATAGTTAATCTGACTTAGTGTAATGGCTTAGAAGAGTATAACATTATGATTTACAATATCTAAAAATTTGTATTAGATTGTGTCTGAATTAATAACATTCATTTCAAATCATTAAAAGGACATTCCTCCAAAGAAAAGGCATGAAATTTATTGAGAACTGTATGTTTAGGAATGATTTCCAAGAAAAAAGTAATTCATTTAAATAGGTAATGAGTATTTTTTTTTCTTTGTAAAGAAAATAATTACAGAAAGTTCCTGTGTCTAAAATAAAACTGAATACACAAATGTATCTCAAGGCAGATTGTTTTGCATCATTTTAATTTTTACTTTAATGAAATCTGATAATACTTGAGATTGAATTCTTTTTCTTTGATCCAAAAATAAAACTTACAAAAGGAAGATAATTGGAAAAGCACTTTCCTTATGTTTCCATGTCTCATCTCCCTTCCGTCATCATAAAATCTTGACTTGTATGAGCACCATCCTTAGAGTCTTTCTAGCAAAGTTTGCTCCTTCCGTTGTCCCCATCATCTCCGAACTTACTTAGCAGTTGATGTCAAATCACCATCTGAGAACCTTTAATATTGAGTGGCTAGCAACATACTGTATTCATGTTCGTGTAAGGATGACTGTAATTTTCCAATTTTTGAAGGGTTAGATGACTTCAACTCTACTCTAGAAACTTTACCTGATAATGTCTTCATCAATATAAACTAGATTATCCCTGTATCTAATTGTAAGTATTTATATACTGATGAATTTGACATCAGTTTACAAACAACAATGGCTTAGTGTCTCTGCAAATCTGCTTTCCAGAATCTTCTCTCAGGGGTTACTCATTGATTCAGCAAATACTTACTGAGCACTTATCTTCTACTAAGCACTGTTGTAAGTGCTTGAGTTAAAGCAGGGTGGAAGACAGAAGGATCCTTGTTCTTATGAAGCGAGTTCTTTGTGTCAAGTCTCCTTACACAGTTCTTTATTCTTCAGTTCTAGTTGAAGCCTTACTTTCTCTCAGGCAAGTTGGCATGACATAGAGGTTCTCAATCAAGGGATGTTCTGTCCCTAAGGGAGCATTGAGCAATATCTGGAGACATTTTTGATTTTTACAACTGGGACAATAGGTGTGATAAGTGACATGTAGAGGTTGGAGGCCAACGATGCTGAGTGACCTACAAGAACAGGGCAACACATCATAATGATTCCACTGGAAATTTTAATGGTGCTGAGGTTGAAAACCCTGGTCTAGCAGAACCAAAAATCCCTTTGTTAACAGAAACTAGCCAGCCTACCCACATTGCAAGTTATATGAGTTAATCTTATACAATCAGAGTGAGCTTAGTAATGTAGTAATGTAGTAATTGGAAATATGCAAATCTAAGTTCCAATAGGAAAATGGAGGATGGATTTATCTGAACCTGACAAACAGTTTTGAACATATTTATCAACTTAACTCTGTTCTCCCATGATATGGCACATGCAAAAGCAAATACATAAAAAATGGCCTTTGTACTTCAAGTTATCGTTATCCTCATTTGTTTTCAAAAGATGTGATAAAGTAAGGATATTTTAAAGTCTGTGGCCCAAGTTATGTTAGAAGTAAGAAAATGCTGCCAAAGCGGACACCACTTAATTCAGCTTTTAATATGCTTGGTAAGTGTGAGAAGAGTGGATGTTCTGTTCTGGATTCAGACTTGAGTTGCACCAACGTGGCAGTCCCCTTCATTCCATTTCTCATCATTTACATTCCTTTCAAATGGATATTTGTAAAAGATCTATAGATTATTTATCATTTTCAGAAATATAAATGTTTAGGAGTAAATGTTTATATCTAGGACATCTGAGTTGGAATGATTCCCTCTCTGTGGAAACAATTTGAATCAAATTTAGAAAATGTTTGATTGTGTTTTTAATGATCACAAAATAATAATATTACTTGGCTACTCATGGTATAGGGAAATTGCCCAAGGAGTTATTCTGAAATAGAAACCAAATCATGTATTTTATTCCTCCAAATGGATAAACAAACTTGTGCTGTTCCCCTACTTAACCACCTTTCACTGACTTAAATATGTCCAAATATCTTAGTTTGTCATTCCTCATCTGAACCCAAACTACCTTCTACATCCTCCTTTCTCTGTTCTCCTTTCTTTTAAGGAGGTGGGAGAAGGTGCAGACTAATTCCTAACAGGTACCTTGTGTTCCATATATTACCAGCTTATTCATACCAGCTCATTATGTATGCTAGGTTCTCACTGTGCTGGCCATGAGGAGAGACAGGAGGAGGGCTTGACAAGTAGAGGGTGGCCTCAGAGTAATTTCCAGAGCTCCAGGCAGGGCTTTGATCAGGGACTTCTTCCTCAGAGCCAAAATATATGAGTTCTGAGATCAGATCCTGGAAGAGGTCCCCTAGAGAGTGTTGAGCTAGAAGCCAAGAATAAGAAAGTCCACCATGATTCAACAATACAAGAGGCTGTGTGAAACCAGGAAGTCAGACTGAGGATTAGTTGAATAGAGAAGTGAAGGATTCTTCAAAGAATGCTTCCTAAATCAGAGATCCACAAAATATTACAAAAATATTTAAATTTTATTGATGCTCTAAATAAATCATGAAAACTTTTGAGGGGGTCATCTGGATATCCAGTGATTTTAATATATAATTTCCTTATACCTAGTTATGTTGAATGTCTTTTCATGTACTTAATGGCCACTTGAATATGTACTTTCTGTTGAGTGTTCAAAACTTGCTCCCATTTGCTATTTTGAAATAATTGTAGATTCATAGGAAGATCTAAGTTGCAGTCAAGTTCATATGTGTAAAATCGGTCCTTAGTATTCCTTCATTATCTATCGAGGTCTGAAATGTATGTAGTGATATTCTTGCTTCATTCTGGTATTATTAATTTGTGCTTTCTCTCTTTTATTATTTCACTAGTCATGATATAGATTTGTCAATTTTATCAATCTTTTCAAATAACCAGGTTTTATTTCAGTTTTCTGTATTCTATTTGATTGATTGATTACTATGACTCTCTTTAGAATTTTCCTTCTGTTCACTTGGATTTTTCTTCTTTCTAGTGTATTAAGATGAAGGTGTGGAATGCTTCCCTCTTTTCCCATGATAAACTCTAGTGCTATAGATGTTCTCCTTAGCACTGTATGGCCTGCAGTACTCCAATTTTAACATGTCATGTTTCTGTTTTAATTTATTTCAGTTATTTTCCTTGATCATTCCTCTTAAACGTATGGGTTATCTAGAAGTATTCCGTTTTGTTTCTAAGTGTTTAGAGATATTTCTGTTACTGTTTTCTAGTTTGATGCTATTGTGGTCAGGGAACACATTCTGTAGGATCAAATTATTCTACTTTTATTCAGGCTTTTTTTTAATAGTCCAGTATGTGTTCTGTCTTGGTAAAAGTTCTAGAACTAAAGAGAAAGAGTTCCTATTCTGATGATGTGAATTTTTCCATTTCTCCTTTCAGCTTTATCTGTTTTTTTCTTTTTGTCTTTTGCATCTGAGTTTTGATGGATTGACACTCTTGTCATGATGCGGTATCCCTTTTTCTTCCTGGTAATTTCCTTTGCTGTGAATTCTACCTTATTAGATACCAATACAGAGGTTCCAGCTTCCTTTCGCTTAATGTTGGTTGATGTATTTTCTAGATAATTTTACTTATGACCTGCCTATATCATTATATTTGAGGTAAATTTCTTGTATGAATCATAAAATAGGGGTTATATTCTCCTCATTTTGCCAAGCATTGTTTTTTAAGTTTGATATCTAAACAATTTATATTTACTGTGCTTTTTGATATGTTTGACATTATAGTTCTTGTTTGTTTCTTCCATCCATGTTGCCTTGTCTGTTTGCTTTTTTTCTTGCTTTTTTGTAAGTTTCTTGAATTTACTTTTCTGGAAGATGAGTTTTATTTCCTATAGTGTTCTTTTTGTAGTACTTTTGGGGTTTTTTATGTATATATTTTTAAAGATTACAATGAGTATTACATTTTATATATATATATGAGATATACATATCTTATTAAATTCTACTGGTATTGACAATTTACAAGTTTGAATAAGTCTTTTTAACTTTCTTTTTTTTTTTTTTTTAAAGAGAGAGGGACAGTGAGAGAGACAGAGAAAGAGAGAAACAACTTTATTGAGATTTTTCACATGGCCTTAGTTGCTCCAACACTTAGTTGTGTACGTGGTGCTGGGGTTTGAACCCGGGTCCTCGTGCTTGCCAGGCAGGCACCGAAACCGCTGAGCCACCGCTCCAGCCCCTTTTTAACTTTCTTTGTTATACAATAATCTTAATTCATTTTTCTTTGAAATTCTCCATCTCTTTATCCATTATATTCATTTTCCTTTAAATCAGTAATCATACCTATTATAGTTATCTTAAATCTGTCTGCTAATTCC
The DNA here is from genome assembly GCA_004027875.1 of Aplodontia rufa. Taxonomy (NCBI): domain Eukaryota; kingdom Metazoa; phylum Chordata; class Mammalia; order Rodentia; family Aplodontiidae; genus Aplodontia; species Aplodontia rufa. The sequence continues at coordinate 36,541 of PVKS010006956.1, read as the reverse complement.
ACTCTCTGAATCATTTTGTCTTTTTTTAATCCTTGATAATGACATATATTTCTTTTCTTAAAACATTTCAATAGTTTTTAAGTTGTGTTCTGGGTATTATATTTTAAAGGATAATGGGGATTGAGGTATTATTTTCTTTTATTTTCCTAGAGAATATAATTCTGTCTAAATTTTGATTGCTGGTATTGGGGCTACTTATTCATATTCCAAAAAAGAATCTCATTTAAGTATTACTTATCCATAGCCTTAATAGATTTAATTGAACTCTGGTTAACACAATTTCCAATCTCTCACACCACTCCTGGCCTCTTTATTCTCAGCAGTATTTGAGTTGAAAAGGGCTCATACTGTAGCTTTAGATAAGTTTTATTAACCTTTGAATTGAACCCCACCAGGATTTTTTTTAAAAAGCACCATTAAATCCATTATTTCTGCCTTTTAGCACCTTCTCTAGACTTCTTCTCAGAAAATTTTATACATAGAATTATTTTTCCATATTTTTATTGATGCACTAAAGTTGTACTTAATAGTGTGATTTGCTGTTATGTATTCATGCATGCACACAACAATATAATTTGATGAATATCCCACCTAAGCACATCCCTTCCTTCTACTGATAAGTGTACTACTTTCCAGAGTGGTTGAACTAGTCTGCAGCCCCACCAACGTTGTGGAATTGTTACTTTCTCCCCACAACCTCACCAGCATTAATTATTGTTCATAATCTTGATTTTTCTAAGTGGAATGAGATGAAATCTTAATGTAGTTTTGATTTGTATTTTTCTTATTGCTAGAGATGTTGAACATTTTTCATGTATTCGTTGGCCATTTGTTTTCTTCTGTTGAGAAATATTTATTTAATTCTTTTGCACATTTGTTGATTGGGTTTTTTTGGTTAAGTTTTTTGAGTTCACTATATATTCTAGACATTATTTCTTTATATAGATATAATTATTCAGCTAATTGTTACTAGGGGTCTAGAAGACCCCTAAAAGCAGACCCTAGATTTTATCCTATTCTGCTATATCACTATAGGCTTAAAATACCAGTGTTTGTGCTTTCCCTTGCAGTGATATCTATTATAAATTTGCATTTCTACCTGCTCAAACTCAGACATTGTAGTTGACCTCATTTATTATGGAAGTCAGTAATCTGCTTCCTTCTCTGGATTTCATTTCACCAGTATTTCCTTGAGTCTAGAGCTCTTGGATGACAAGTATGATGTTTATGTTACCTTCGTTTCCTAATGTTACCATAGAAGTAAAGATAGGTTTAATCCTTTAACATCCTAACTAGAAGTTAATGAAAGCATTGCTCACTTGCACAATTAAATTGTGGTTAAGCTGCAGTATAGAGATAGTCCCATCCATTGTTAAGGTTATATAAAATTTGGCTCTTAATAAGTTTATGAAAATATATTTAGAACTTCTAAAGTGTTCATACCTTTTGACTGATTTTTTCCACCATCTAAAGGAAAGAACTAGTAAATAATCAGAATTATGAACAATTATTTATGTCCAAATTGGTAATCACAGTATTTGTAATAAAGAAAAATTGGAAATCCCCCAAACATTCAACAATAGAAGAACAATTAACTAAATTATGGAGAAGCCACATAATTAAATATTATTCAGCTATTAAAATTATTTTGTCAAAAGTTTTTAATAACATGGTAAATAGCTACACTATGCTATTAAAATTAAATAAGTACAAGGGTAGAAACATCTATATTTAGTTTAGAGTACATATTCACAGAATATACACCAATACATTAAAATGCTATCTTCAGTATTCTTATATCCTCTGTATGTTTCTATAATTTACTATGACAACTGTGAGAATAAATGTTAGACATACAGTATTGAAGCTGCCTGGAAACAATCCAGTGGTAAGACAGAATTTTTTTTAAAGAAGTGGAAATCTATTTTCTCATGGTATGTTGCAGAAACTATATTTCTTTAATTAATAATGTTGTGGATGATAATATAACACCGTACAGGCAATTTCAATATAGTGATTAAATCATGGACTCTGGAGCTAAATTAGAAGGATTTGAAATCCAGTTCTCCCTATGACTTATGTGACCTTGGACAGATCCTTTACAGTCTGCCTGAATCACATTTGTTTATCTGTAAAATAAGAGTGACTATCTTCTAAAGCTTAACTGACATATAGTAGGATTATGCTGACATTGATTTTGTTATGTATTACACAGCAATTATCTTTTTATACTTTTTAGAGAGAGGGACAGTGAGAAAATCAGTTTTATTTAGTTTTCCATTTGGTCTTTGTTGCTCAGAGACTTCATTGTGTACATTGTGCTGGGGTTTGAACTAGGGTCCTCACATGTGCCAGACAAGCACCATTAACCACTGAGCTACCACTGCAGCCCCTTTTTATACTTTTTAAATTGATCCAATATTTTTAAATATTTGGAGGATACAGTACAATAATTTATACATTTATATAATATATAATAATCAAATCAGTGTGACTAGCTTGTGATTTTCCTTAAGTATTTGTCATTTCTGTGTTGGGAGCCTTTGTACTCTTCTTAATTGTTTTGAAATACATCATAAGTTGTTGTAGATTGTAGTTACACTACTGTGCTAAAGAACACCAGATCAAATTCTTGCTATCTCACTGTGCTTGGTTCTCTTTTTTTCTTTGGAGAAGATCACTGTGAATAAGAGATGGGAAAACTGAACTATATGTTAGCATCTCTGTGTCACTGACAAGAACCAGCCTTGAATGGAACATCGGTTTTCACTTTTTTGGCTCCCTAAACCATGCCTAATGCTGCTTTTCCTCTCCATATTGTGATTTACCAAGATGTACTGATAGATGCAACCCAAGTTTGGATACTCTGTAGTACATACACAAACTTAAAGGGGATGGAAAACATCCTTGTTAACACATACCAGTCCAAGAAAACATTTTATTTAATGCGACAGATGTAGGTGGAAAAGAAATGAATTCATTCCTTCAGAATCCAAAAGCACAAATGCAGCACATATGTCAGTCATCACCCACCCACTTATATTTTCCTTTGCAGGCTTTTTCATATTTTTGGTCTAAGTGCAAAACTTCTGGCCAATCTATTGTAGAAGATAAGTATAACTCCTAAGTCTCTTTTTTATTCCCAGTTGGCCCAGTTCGAGTATCTTTGTCTTTGATTAAAAGTAATTTTATAGATCTTGCTTATATAACTTCTATCATTTATGAAGTTATATTGTAATACAAAATGAAAACAATGATTTTAGATATGAAATTTAATCCACTAAAATATTCATTCAGCAACTTCTATTTGTCAAGGTCTGTACTCGATGGTGTGAACAATACAGTTAAAATTATAAAGCACTTTTCTTCTCCCAAGAAGTTTACAGAATTCAGAAAGTCAAGTGGACCTTCAATGTAATTAAATTAGTCATCTAGTTCAGGTAAAACAGAAAGCAAACTAAAATAAATAAATACAATGATCTTCTCACATTTCCCTACCAAATGGCCCAGAATATCCTGTGGGTTGAGTTTGTGTTCCTAGAAAGGGAAGATGAATGTTCTAATAATTTAGTCACACAGGAAAATAATGGGGGAGCTAGTGGAGAGGGCAGCCTGAGAAATACACTGATGATTTTAGGCAGAGAAATACATTGTTATCCTAAGCTTTATCTACAAAGCATAGGTTAGAGATCCAGGTAATGAAAATTGAAGTGCCTACTCTTAAATATATAGTAAATCCAAGAAAGAGTGAATAAACTTTTTGGCATAAATATTGCTTACTCAAGAAGGAAAAGTGATCTGTAATAAGAATGTGTGAGTATCATGAGGCAAGTATTGGTATAGTAAATAGCAATATCTACTAAATGTTTTGATGTGCCAAGGACTTTTAGGTACTGTTTTTCCATCTTGCAATTGAGGAAGATGAGAACAGTAAGAAATAAGGCTGTGGTGTACATGTAGATCTGGTTGACTCCCAAACTCATACTTTCTACCACCAGCCCCTGTTATCTTAACAGAACTGAAGTTGTTCTGTTGTCACCATAGGTTGATTAAACATGGTAATTTTTTAATATCGTAGTTTGGGATTATAAATGGAAATTTCATATTCGAACTAGGGCTCCCTTTCACACTTCAAGAGAGTGAACTTAGATCTACTGTGAAAATAAAACAATTATATATATAGTATGAATAGATTCCTCCTAATTATCAGAGTCTCACTTTGAGGTCAGGTATCCACATAGGATTAACAAATAATTCTGATCAAAGATATTCACCTCTTGAACACAACATCAGACTAGCTTTTTCTCAAATACACACACAAGGTAGGAGCCTCAGAAAAACAGGTCTGTGACCCACTGAGAATACCAAAGCACATAGTTTCCATCATTATCATCTACCAGAACAGACTATAATGATAATCAGGAACATGAAATATCTGTCCTTCAACTAGATTTTTTTGCACATATTCTTATTTTCAGGACCAATTTTTAAAACATGATTTGTATTAAAACACAATTTCACAAAACTTTTCTATTTTGGTAAAGATCAAAATAGTATCCACTCCTTCCAGCTTTCTCTGCACACTGCCCCCAGTTTTTAAAAGCATAGTTCTGATCATGGAATGCCTCTGCTGAAACTATATCCAAAGGGCTATCTGTCGAAAGGCTCTCCAACTCAGACTGGGTGTTAAAAGTCTTTTACAATGTGCATCCCAGTGATTTTTCTAACTTTGTCCTCAGGGATATCATCTTCTATGGATTACAAACTGTGCTATTTCCCAAATATTCCATGTACTTTCAGATATCTGACTCTTCTTTTTCAATTTACAACATTCTCTACCCCTGTACCCTACCAATCCAGTTATTGTACCTAGCTTTAAGGACTTAGTTACATTCCACATTTACTACAAAGTCTTACCTTTGGGCCTTCCAGGCAGAATTGTTTTCTGTTCCTTCTGAATGCCTTGGTGTTATGCCTTAAAGATGTATATGGGTATATGGGTATATAAATGTGACATTTTGGCAATGAGATAATATATGTATATTATAATGTGATAGTTACCCATATCTGTTTTTTCTCACTAGATTATGTACAAGAGTAATGATTTATGTTAGCATCTTGTTTTGTCACCAGAGCAAAGGATAACCATTAGCTAGTTGATTTTTTTTTTAAAAGAGAGAGAAAGGGAGAGTGTGAGTGAAATAATCACCTTTAGTTTTTCATTGCTCTGATAATTAGTTGTGTATGTGGTGCTGGGGTTTGAACCCTGGACCTTGTGTATACCAGGCAAGCACAATACCACTGAGCACCATTTCACCCCTAATTGATTTTAACAAACTGCTAATTGCTATTCTATTCATGAGACTCTTAAAAAATCTATGATTCTGACTCAGTTCAGAGATTAAACTTGTTTCTAGACTGGTTTTATTTTAATGAAATATCCCTTTACATGGAAAAACAATGTAGAATTTTTTCTTTGTTCAGTGTAAGAATGCCTCTTCCAATTTACAACAGAAGCTTACTTGTAATTTATAGAATACCTAAGAGTCAAATGAAGTGTTTTACTGTAAGAAATACTATCATATGAACAGAATATAAGAAAATCTTAACAGGCATCCTCATGTTTAAACCAGTTAATCAAAAGACCAGGAGACAGCTCAATGACTCATGAATATTTAAGATGAATTTCATTAAGTCTAACAATGTCAAGGAATGCTGTCATACTTGAGGTATACATACCTGTGGAAATCATTCATGATATCTAAATGCCAACTATGAGATAGCTCTTCATCCTAAGTCATATATCTGAAAAATTTTTCAGATTGTACCTGCATTAGGAATAAATGTACTTAGTAAATGTAAATCTGTCCTTAATAAATGATTATTGGAAAATATTGTCCCATATTTTGGGAATTTTGATGTTTGTAGTAGTAGCAATATTTTAGTCAGTTTTCCACTACTATGACAAAAGACCCAAGGAAAACAAGAAAACATTTATTTAGGTTATTGATTTCAGTTCATAGTCTCTTGGTTTTGTTGTTTTTGAGCCTGTGATAGGAAGTACAAAAATAGTGGGGGAACAAAACTACTCACCTCATCGTCGCCAGGAAGCATGAAGAGAAGGAGAGCCTAGTCCCAAAGAGCATACCCCTAAGGACCCATTCTCTCCAAATAGGCCCCACCTCCTACAGTTTCCACCACCTCCCAATAGTCCATTCAGCTATGTATCTGTCAGTGGATTAATCCATTGATGAGGTTAGAGCCCTCACGATCCGAATACTTCCTAAATGCCCCACCTCTGAACATTGCTGCAATGGGGACCAAGCCTTCAACACATGACGTTCCATACCCAAACAACATACATGACCTTAAGTTTCTTAAAGGCCTTAATCTTGAGGTCAAACAATAGGAAGTATGTGTTTTCATTCAGTTGTCATTATGCAAATTCAGCACAAGTCCATGGGTTTGGTTTCCTTTTCTCTTTTGAGTTTTTTTTTTTTTTTTTGTGCCTGGATATCCAGTTGTAATTGTAGTAGGCTGTGAGATACACATGATATTTAAACTGATTTTCCCCTTTGTTTTTCACTACTGTATTTGCATCTTGATTTCAAAAACCTCCATCTCAGTCATGGTAAGGAGATTTCTGAGCCACAAGTCTTTGTTCTGCTTTAACTTCTTGAGCTCCTATAAATGGTCATTAGTTTGATGAAGTAAAGGTGATGTGGCTGGTATGGGTGTCACCCCATCCATTACAGATTATTTGGCTGGTCACACAGGTGACTTTCTCACTCCTCCATAGATCTTCTAAAGCTAAATGACTGATGGGAAAGAATAATCCATCCAGAGAAAGGAGGGTCAGTTTTTGATAATGAGTATGATAAATGAAGGAAATATGGTGAATGTGGAAGATAAGAAGTGAAAGAATTTTTACCCCAGTTCTGTGTTTATGTTGTTCTGGTTGAGGTTTACCTTGAAGAAATTTGATTTTGTTGCTGTTGTTCTTTCTGATACTTGTACCCAAATACCATATTCCAGTAGTCTAGTGCCCATCTTTACTGAGTCAGTAGTAGGTTTTGCATATTTAATGGTAAACAAATCTGAAGGTCTTAATAATAAAGCAGTTTTTCTTTACAAAATACCAAGGAGAACCCAATAGTAGTGGACTACAGGAGTAAGATATAGGAATCTATCCTGGTCAGTGCTGTCTTCAGAAAGAAGGTACATTTCTGGTGCCCTCAATGATGATGAGTGCATTGATTTTTCTCTTTTTTGCAAGTAATAATAATAATGTAAACTGCCAGTAGACTGGCAGAGGGGCTGGAGTGGTAGCTCAAAGGTTATAGCACTTACCTGGCATGCGCAAGGATGCGGGTTTGATCCCCAGCACCATGTACAGAATGACATGTTGGAGCATTGAAAGCTACATGAAAAACTAAATAAAATTGATTCACTCTTGCTCTCTCTTTCTCAAAAAATAAAATAAAAACGAGTAGACTGGGTACCTTCACTAGCCTTTTTGAGGAGATTTCTGCCTGGAGTACTCTGGGAACAAGGATGTCTTGGCCAACATTATTCCCAGTCCCGCTCCTCTCTGCAGGTCTGCACACTCTTCTGGTTGCAGATCACCCTGCTGTGCAGCTTCATAGCACAAAGTAGTTGCTCTTCACAGATCTAAAATTTTATATTTTAATTCAAGTCACCCCAAAGGAAGCTAGTCTTTCTAACCTATTTCTTTTCTTTGTACCACAGTTACCAAGAAAAGGGATCAAGTGGTAACAACTTGTCTGAACAAGTCCTAGTAGCACTATATCTCAAATGAAATCTTTCAAGGTAATGTAGATAAGAATAGCATGCCATTTAAAAGAACCGGAGCTACAGACTCTCGTTTTATACATCAACGTAAAGGGTAGCGTTCAAGTACCTACCAAGTAAAATAGCTCACATTTCAAGATTGTTTACCCATCTGGAAGAAGGTATTGGGATCTGTTACTAAAAAATATCTTAGAAGGAGCCAGGAGTAATTCATATAGGACAGTATTGTTTTTTACATTTTTAGAATTAGTAACAAAACTTCTTGGCAGGAGTGTCTCTGCCATAGGAAAGTGCTACCACCATCATAAGAGGAAGTGAATTAGTTAAAAAGTCCCTTTGACATTGCTTCCTTTTAATAATGCAAAAATAATTCGTTTAATACTAATTAAGTTCATTTCTCATATGTACGCTACAGGAAACATTGCCACAATGACTTTCCTCTTAACTTAAAATGAAAATTTGAAAGTAAATACTCTTCTATTAGGGAAAAAATTGGAGTAACTGTAGCGGAAATTGCAAATGGTAAATTGTCATTGTGTATTTTTCTGGGCTCATTTGAAACAAACATAACATTATAAATGAAAGAAGTTGTGCCCTGAGAACTTAGTGTTATCTATAATTTGTGTTTATAAGAACTTTCCTTTAGAGATGTTAAAATCCTCAATCAGAACTTGTTAAATATTATTAGTGGTAAAAATATATGACATATCTTAGCCATCTGTGTGGCCATCCATTTTTAAATTTTTTTTAGATTGACATATCAAATTATATGTATTTATCATATATAGAATGTTTTGAAGTATGTATACTTTGTAGAATGACTAGTTCATTAACATGCTTTAACTCACATGGTTATCATTCCTGCAGTTAAAACACTTCTCTACTTTCTTAATATGTTTCAAGAATTAGAAAAATAGAAATTAGAGACCAAAGCAGTTGACTTCTATTTAATTTCCTGTTATGCCTGAAAACTGTAGGAACTTGAAGGTTAGTAGTTCAGGTTCCTTATTTCAGGATCCTTGCCAATGACAGACAGCCCCTGTTCAGTCTTAGCTGACAGAGGTCCAGGATGCCTATTTACTTCTGTATTGAGGATCAGAAAACTGGGACTCTGTGCTGAAGGTGACCAAATTACATTAGGAGAACTGTGATGTGTTAACTAATTCTGACTCAAGTGATGACTTAAGGCTTGACAAGGAGATTCTTGAAACGCTACCATCTCTTTTATTTACTGATACTGTTGTTGTATGGTTTTTTCTAAGCATTCAGGAGAATGCTAAGTTCATCCTGATGTCATTCCCACCTGACATTACTGTACTTAGGAAGAAAATAGAAATAGGCAGGGGAAAAAAATCTCTGATAGTGTTAGGCTGAAAAGTTACATTAGAGTCTGTTCCAAGTTGACATATTGTGGACTGACTGAGCTTATTTGGTTAAATTAATCTAGCTAGAAAGTCAGATTTCCTTTCAAAGGTCCACACACCATTCATGGCTCATTATGTAATTCTTGCTTCATATAAATGACTTATATTTCCACTTAGGTCTACATTAGCATGCCCGTTGTTCAAATAAGGAAATTCTAGCACAGAGACTGATGTCAGAGCCATACAGAAGCCTCCAAGCCAAGTTCAGCACCCAGTTGGCATTTTGTAAATGCCCCTGGGTATCTAGTATTTTATCATGAGTTCTGTGGTTTTTTATACCACAGGGAAAGACTATTTTTGTCCTGCAGTGATATGAAGAGTGTTTTACATCTATTTCACATGCAGTAGTATGTTTGGTAACCAACAAACACATGCAGTGTCATCTGATCTAACTACAGATGACTGAGTAAGATTCAACTCAAAAGATAAGTGTTTTAACCAGTGGTTTTCAAACTTTTGAGGTCTGAAGATACCCTTTTAAACTAAAATTATTACCCTTTAAACTAATATTATTTTCATTTGCCCTTTCTTATTTTAAGAATGATATATTTATATCAAAAAATTTAGATTTAATGCATAAGTATTAGATTCATATTATGATAGATGTTGAAGAAACATGATCTTTGCTCAAAAGCTTTGCATTTTAGTAATCACAACAGCATCTATATATATAACTAAAATATAGAGGCATAGGTATTAGATAATTTAATCTGTCTTAAAAGCATACTTTTCATACTCTATAGGCTGATCATTGCATTGGTATTTTACACCTCCTACTTGTATCCAAATTCTGTAAGTAACTGCTTCAGAACCATTGGCTTAAGTTTCCTCCATGCTTTCAGAAAGGGAACACTCGCCTCCTTTTCAGAGACAAGGTAGCAGAGTGTTGGTAAAAGTAGACTTTACATCCCAATCCCTGGCTCTAGTATTGACCAGCTATGTGACCTTGGAAATGATACTTAGTGTTCCTGCAGCTCCACTGCTTTTGAATTAGAGATAATAATGCTACTCCTATTATGGGGTAGTTTGGAGAATTAATGCATGCATGGCATTTACAAATTACAATAATTGCTTATTATTTTTACTACCACTGCTCATGTGTTTCCAAAGTGGGGGCTGCATGAGCATCTACTTTCCTTCTAGCAGTAAATGACCAAAGAGCATAATCTACTAGTTGGTCATGCAAGATGTGTCAAGATTGTCTTAAGTATTAAAACTTCCACTTGGAAAACATTTGAAACTTCCTTTTGTGGGAGTATAGTTGATTGAGGGCTGTTGATTGCTTGCGGAGCTAGTGCACGCCTCCTTGTTTAATGCTTTATTGATTAGAAAGGTGTGTAGACGCTCTGCTCAGGAGGCCTTCTTGGAGGACATCTAATATTGATGTCTGATTGCCAAGGAGACGCTGCGAGTTTTTTCTTTGTGGGAGCTGCCTAATAGCGTCAGGCCATTGATCCATTTACTGTGTTTACTGGCATTGGCTAATGCTAGTAAGACCATGTTATGAAGTGTTCCTCTTTGAAAGTTGAAAGGAAAAAAGAAAATATTGCCCTTAACCTGGGGGAAGCGGGAGTATAGTGTGCTCTGCTTCTCCTATAGTGAGCTCTGCAGACTGATCTTGTGTCATAATTTACCATTTATACTTCCTTCAGTTTCAAGTACTGTGCCCTTAAAATCATCTCTAGAAGAATGTATGCATGGTAATAGGGAAATGTGCTCATTTCTACTGAAGTTAGAGGATTAGACAAGAGTCACATATTAGTTACAAAAATAATTTTTGGTGTCTACGTAGAAATGTCTCTCAGAGAAGATGCAGATTTTCCTTTCTGATACTGTTCATGACAGAGAAGAAAAATCTTCTCTTGTCCTTTTAAATTAAAATGTGGTATGATGTCACACTCATGGCTTTTGATACTGGTCACCTGAAGTTCAGGTGTTAGCTCTAACACTTATTGCCCTTGTGGCCTTGAAGAAGTTGCATAAAATTCTTCACTCATGAACAGGGAAAGAACTACCTTTATGTGCTGGTGTGAGAAGTATATGAAATAAATATTAAACAAGAGAATCATAGTGGACGTAGACATCCCATAAATGCTAGTTTCAATCTGTTGGGAAAGTTGTGGTGTACATATAAGCAGGGGGTAAATCTGAGCCCTCAGTAAAACTTGTGATAAGATCTCCTTCCAGGCTCGGTGTCAAAAACAGTTTCCAGGGGTATCTGTTTCTTTGCACCAGATAGGCTATTGTTTGGCTGATGGCTCTGCCAAAACAAATTCCTACCCATGGCAGGTGGATCTCTTTTGATGTTTCATTTATTTTTAAGTTTCTTAAAAATATTGTTGTATAGGTAAATGCTAGTGGTAAGACAAGGAGAAATAAAACAAAAATATGAAAAATATTTATTAAATATTCTCTGCTCCTTCCTGTGTTTTATACCACCCCATGCTGCTGGTGGCTGTCACAGCCATTTACCTTATTTTGAGCAGTGAAACTATGACAAAAGTGCACTATGTCATTTCCAGGAAGAAGCTTTAAGTGCAGCTTGGGGTTTAGTCTCATCTTTAATCCTCTTCTGTGAGACTCATAGTGTTCCTGATCATGACTGCCCACCAGCCTGGGCCAAGTGGAAAGTAACCCAGAGTAGCATCACAGGGAACAAGGGATGAAGACAGAGCTTGAGTGAGATCCATGTCTTTGTTTTCAGGAAGCACTAACACTGAGGCTATTGTCAAGACCCTTTTCCTATCTACTTCTGTACAGTCCCCAAATTAGACTTGTCTTCTGCTATGTGTGCTGATTCTCACCTGGCCAAAGGACTTCAAAATCCCTGCCTGTTTGTGAGGTCCCCCTCTCACTTTCTATAGTTTGAGTGTAGGGTTTCCAGTGAATCACTGGTGTTTTTATTTTTAAGACTGCATCGCTAAACTATGTGATGAGGCCTCCATCCATTCAAAAATGCACACAGTACAAGATCTACTTGAGAGATGCTGGCTGTCACTTCAATGCTGCGATTCCTCTGACATAACAGGAGGGTTGAATGTCACCTGGAGTATCTGCTCTTACTCTGTATCTAGCTATAAAGACCTATTTATTGTTAGGCCTCGGTTTTCTATTGTATAAGAGGGTTATTATTATTTTTCCATATAGATACAGTTTTTGTTGAGAAATAATCTATGTGGAAGAACTTTGGTAAACTAAAATTGAGTATACAAATGTGAACTCTAATTTCTGTGGCATTTGGCTTCCTTACATATGGCTCCTTTACATTTGCCAATGATCACAGTGTGGTAAAAGATGTCCTACCAGCAGACCTTTGTAGTAATAGGAAGGACAGCCAATACTAGTATCCATCAAGAAGACCCCAGGGTGAACCCCAGTCCCGTGATGTGAGAAAAGTGGAAAATATTTTTGCAATCTGGTATTCCCACATTAGCAAATGTTTGTCTTTAAAAAAAATTTAAACACACCCATGCATGCACATGTATGGAAACATTGTGTCAGTCAGCTTTCTGTTACCATAATAAATACATGAGATAATCAACTACAAAGAGAAAAGTTTGATGTTGGCTCAGAAGTTAGAAGAGGTCAGTTCATGATTGGCCATGTTGCTTTTAGACCTGAGGTCAGGCAGCACATCATGGTGGAGAGAGCATGTGTAGCAAAAATCCACTCAGCTCATAGCCAGGAAGTGAAAGACAGAAGAAGGGGGCCATGGCCTTAGTATTTCCTCCTAAGGTACATCCCCAGTCACCTAAAGACCTTCCTCTAGGCCCTCCTATCCTTCAAGTGTCTACCTCGTCCCAAAAGAACCATGCTGGGGACTAAGCCCTTAACACATGAGCAAAATATAGCACTCATAATAAACTCATATGGTTTTGCTAGGTTGTCACAGGTTGGAGAGTCTCCCAAATCTCACTAGTCTAATAAGATAAGAATAGGCAGTTTCTAGGATATTGTGATAGTGGCTCCATACTAGTAAACCTGGGGACCTGATCTTGTTTCAGTGGTTTTGGAAACAAAAGGAACCCAGAGCTCTTTGTACTAAGACCCCTTTATAGGTAGGAGGCATCTGAAAAGCAGTGGTTTGGCAATATTTGGGAGGTACATCAATATGCTTGGGAGATTATGATTTTTACTAAAGGAAACTGTACATTTCGGATGAGTCATTCTCTCGCCAATAAATGTTATCATGAGTCAGAGCCCAGGGACAACCAGTTCTTGCTGCTTGTATAAATAAGCAGACTGTAGGTGAAGCCAGGTCTTGTGATTAGAAATGTCTGCTTTTCTTTACTTAGCTTCACCTTATTTTATTAATGGTCACTTACTGCCGTGCAAGCCACAGTCAAATTCGACTTCAGAATTGGCAGCAATCAGAACTGTGGCCATTTTCTCCATTACCTCTTGCAGATGTGCTCTGTCTCCAGCATGCTTCAAACCAGAGTAATTTTCTACAAGGGCCAGTGGGCTGGTTGATGGATGGTGTTGCTGCCAACATGATCCACCTGCATTCAGATGGGGGATATTAGAGTGAACAGGGTGATACAGGGTCTCTCCCAAACAAAACATAACTGGGAGGTTTGATGACATTTGGATTTGCTGTTCTGCCAGGATTCACCTGCATATGAAGTGCTCTAAGCTACTTTTAGTTCAGTAATCATTTTTTTTCTGTTGAGACATAAAATGAAAGATTCTTCAATATAGATGAGCCTCTCATAATTATTTCAATCTTTGGAGGTGTTTAATTTGGTCATCTTATCTCTCTTCTGAGGATTTCTGCCATCTTGTTACATACAGTCTTTAGAAATATCACTTGGGCTGTCTCTTATTCGGCATTAACTTATCTGATTTATTCCAAAACTATGTACATCAAAGTTCTCAACTAGAGGAACACTCAGTATCACATCTTTTGCAATAAAAAGGAAGCCTTACTATAATCAGGTACTTACCGTATCAGCTTTCCTTCTAATCTTGATTCTCAAAGGACCACTGAAACCTAAAATATTTTTTCATTTTAATGAATTTAAATTGTTTTTCAGAAGATAATATATTGTATTTAGGAGGTGCCTTGAATTGTAGAGTAAGTGGGAAAGGAAAATTGGCAAATCAATTTTGACTTTAGAACTCTACTTCTTAAAAACCTGAGCCCAAAATTACCAAATTTTGTCTCCTTAAAGTTCCCTTTATTTCTCAGAGAAGCATCCGATTTGGTAAATTTAGTGTGAATCTTTCCAGGTTCATTGTTTTACATTTACATATATAAAACTTTTTATGTTTTTGTATATCTATCTCTCTGTAACCTGCTTTTGTCATTCAAAGTGATATTTTTCAAATCTATGCATGTTAGTACTATATCATAGTCTTTGACTGCTTCATTATCTTTTGTAGATTGAATATACCAAATTTCATGCATCTGTTCCTCTAAGCACAGTAATTTAAATTGTTTCCAATTTTTCATTATTTTGAGTAATGCTACATTTGAGTACTTTTTCATATTTCTTTTTCTACACATGGGAAAATTCCTTCTAGGAGAGGTACTCAGAATTTAATTTTTACTAGCTATTGTTTATTTGTTCTCTCTAGTGGTTATACCAGCTTTACTCCCACCAACACTGTACATGGGCTGTTTTCTCCTCATTTGCTAGCATTATGAGCTTTTTAAAATTCATTTCAATGTAATGAATGTGATATGGTATCAGTGTTATTTTGTAGTTTGTTGATTACATTGAAATTGAGTTTTTTAAAAAAGATATTTAACCTTTGTGTTTCCCTATTGTGAGTTACATACCTGTTTATCATTTTTCCTATTTTATAATATATTTCATAGAATATATTAATGATATTATGTTGTTTATGAGCATCCAAATCAAAGTAGGAGGTTAAATTCCTTGGAAACTGGATATTTTTGTAAGTTTCTTGCTCCAATTGAATAAACAAAAGGCAGAGCATGATGCAATTAATTTTCATTTTCAATATTTTTTAGTACCAGGAATTGAACCCAGAAGTACTTAACTTCTGAACCATGTCCACAGCTCTTTTTATTTTGAGATAGGGGTCTAAGTTACTAAGGCTGGCTTTGAACTTGCAATCTTCCTGCCTCAGCCTCCAAGCAGCTAAGATTATAGGTGTGCATCACCATACCTGCCTCCTGATGCAATTTAAAGGAGACCTTTTCTCATTTATATCACCTCCTACAGTGCTGTTTGTTCACTGATCATCTGTGGTAGCAGGCCATTAATATTTTTCACCTTAGTTTATTTTTGTGAAGAATCATAATCAGTATAATATTTTAAGGATTTATAGTACTTGTGAAAATTCTTCTAAGCTTCATTCCCAACCACTGTGATTTATTTCTTGTCTACACTCATTCCCTTGGTGAGTTGTAGTCCAATTCAATGACAATCATTTATAGGTTGAGGAATTTCAAATTTATCATCCTACTATTGGTCCTCCCTCTATGTTCATAAACTCAATTTTCTTAGTAAATGGATGCTTAAAAATAGGAGGCTGAGACTTAACATAGGAGCTTGTAAGTTATAAATTATATGTTCTACTTTCCCTTCCCTATTCTTTTCCATCTCATTAAAGGGCACCACAATTCAGCTTATTGCTGAGATCATCAAAATAAACCTCTCCTTTGGCCATGGATTCCACAGGTCAGCAGTATGCTTCATTTACACAACAAATTTGGAATCCACCTATTTTTCACCAACTCATTTATTGTCATACAAATCCAAGCTAACCTTCTAATTTCCACTTCTTGCCACTTTATATTTAATTCACAGAGCAGTCAGACTGACCTTTTAAAAGCCCGAGAATCCATTACCCTTTTACCTAAAACTAACACCTCTTATCAAAACAAAATCCAAATTCCTCAATGAACCTTTTAAGACTTTCTATGCTCTGGGTTGCCAGGGTCTGACTTCTGTTCACAGCTTTACTCATTTGCTCCAGCCAGAAGCCACATAGTCAACTCAGACTGATTTTTCCCCACTAAATTTTCACTTTCCATCATGCTCCTAGGTCAGATCTTGCAAGTCATTTGGTTTCTGCTTAACTGTGATCATTTCACTGAGACACTTCCCAATGATATGAAAATTGCAAACTGATAATTTTTCTTTCCCCACTGTCATTTACTCCCTCCCATGGTTTTGTAACGATTTGACATTTTCTACATTTGTCTCCACTTGGAGGGAAGACACTTATCTGTTTTATACATCGCTCCATTCCCAACACATAGGGCAGTTAGGGATGTATCAAATATCTGATATTCCTCCTCCTGAAGTGTGGACCCTACATCTCCTGTTTTTAAATCTGGATCAATAGACTATAGTAGGGCTGGAGTGGTAGTTAAGTGTTTGGAGCACTTGCCTGGCATCTTTGAGGACCCGGGTTTGAACCCCAGCACCACATACACAACTGGGTGTCTGAGAAACAAAGGCCAGTTGAAAAATTAAATAAAATGACTCCAGCAGAAGTTATGCTAATCCATTTTTTGAGGTTTGTTTGTTCCGTAGTCGGGGTCCCTATCTATAATATACCCTTTTTAGAAGACTTCAGAGCCTTCTAGCCCTTATCCTTGAGGGACCCTCATCTTCCAAATTGAGTTGAAGCTGCATGAAGCACTGAAAAACGAGTAAAATAAATAGAACATTTATATGTCTTAGGATATCAGAGAGTTGCCAGAGCTGTAATGACTAGTGTGACAAAGATTAGTGGAATGAAAGAACCAGGTATTTAAGCCAGTATCTTCTGAGTTCCTTACCTATTGAGGCATTTTGGGGTTCTTGGCTTGGAATGAGAAACAGAATCACACAGAGGGGTTTCTGATAAAATGAGAGAGAAGTCAGCAGAGCTTTGGCAATTTCATGCAGCCAGAAGAAAATGAAAGCTGGAAGTCAAAGTAGCCAAGTCACAGAGGTCAACTTCTGAGATGAAAGAAGAGATTCTGACATTTAGGGGTTTCCCCCTGATACAATCACTGAATTCTTTTTAAAAAATTGTTGTTGGTGCTTTCTGGTATATTCTCCTGGGTAAGGTAGGACTCACAATGAGGTTTGAAGAGAAAACTCAAGAAGCAATTTTTCAAGAAGCTAAAAATCTCCTCACACTAACATTAATAGCAACACTGCTCTAAAGACCAAGTTCATTTTGCAACTCCATCCCAGAGATGGGATGATCAAATACAATGTTCACTATGACCATCCCAAGAATAAACATTGACAGGTAAGGGCCTGCAGTACAGGTCTCCAATGTGAGACTTTTTGTGACAGTTACATACATTTTTTGCTTCCCATGACTCTGGTTTCCCAGAGTTCCTCTTATGTATATAACAAGTTTATATTAAAGCTTTCAAATAACACTGTGAGTATAGAAAAGGAATGTGAACTAACAATAAATCATTGCTGCAATTTTTAGCCCATGCAAAATTTTCTGTTTCACAGAATGTTGATCCAAGTGTATATGGAATTGCCTACTATAAATGCTAGCATTTTATGATCTCCAGATGCCTATTCTGAAAAGGAAAAAAAAAAAACACAAAAATCCTTATCGCTAAAAAATGAATAGAAGCAATTTTATCAAAAATAAATTTTCAGATAATTGCCTAGTTACAGGAAAGACCAGTTTACATTTTCAAATTGTTGCCTACTGTGCTCTTTAATATTTCTTAGTGACCTTGTTTTGATTTTAAGATCTGTGTGAGTATACTTGAAATTATTTAGTGGTGGGTAAAAATAAGAGTGCAAAATTGTCTTGTAAACAACAAGCACTGTTCCTAATAGATTCAGCCCAAACACCTGCATTGCAGTCAGATGGCTGGCTGTTTTCAGTGTTACCTCCTGCTTCTCACTCAGAAGTTCCTAGTCAGTATCTCTGGGATATTAGTCTTCATTTTCATCCATCCCTCAGTGATTCTTGTCCACACTAATTGCTTAATTCAGGTTGAAAAATAAATGTGCACCTTTTGTTTCAAGAACAATAGAAGCCAAACTCGGAAAATGTCATCATAGCAGAGTGTCATTCCAGATGTAACCATAGTCCATGTCTACACGGTTCTGTTTGTTGTTTCACATGGAAATAAGCCCACTGGGGTTGGGGAGACAGGAAGGGTGAGAACGGACCTTGGTGAGTTGACGATAATGCACATGAGGCAAGTGGGTTATCTTAAGAAATGAGAATATTAAAGGGAACTTAGTGTGATTTCTTTGATAATTTAAAATCAGGTGGTTAAAGGTGGGGGTGTAGCTTTTTGAGGTAAAGCAAGGTTGAGCTAAGTAGGCTGCAGCAAGCAAATGGGAATAGTAATGAGCATTTATTTTTAATCACTTGAGAAATGTAAATGTTCCCCTTAAATCAGCATACAGAAGGCTAATGTCAAATTTAGCAGTAATTAATAAGAGTGGAAAATTAATCAAAAAGTTACCCAACTATACCCAAGACTTAACTCTTTTAATTTGTGTTTTCTTCATTGTGTGATGAAATATCTATTTTGAAAGTATAATTGTTTTTATTTTAAAACCTAATAAATAGAAGTACTGGTGTTTATCTCCAAGCACAATCTAGAAAAGAACCATGTCTTTTTTTAGCTGTATACCAACCAATATCAGATCCACATCAGAAAAGATACCAAAGAAAATACTGTGTTT
Organism: Aplodontia rufa; assembly: GCA_004027875.1. Taxonomy (NCBI): domain Eukaryota; kingdom Metazoa; phylum Chordata; class Mammalia; order Rodentia; family Aplodontiidae; genus Aplodontia; species Aplodontia rufa. The sequence continues at coordinate 17,661 of PVKS010006956.1, read as the reverse complement.
GACATTAGTCCCAAAGCATCATAGGAATAATGGAATGTATGTGTCATAACACTCTTAAATGCATGGGTTAGATGCATCTTCGTAGTGCTAGACCTTGTGATGCTCAACCATCAACATCTACAACAAGGAGATAGGTTGCACTCTGCAAATTTAAGTCATTAAGGCCCCCCAAATGCAGCCTTCTCTTTGGGGGAATGACCAATTACTATCACATTATAGAGTGTTGTTCAGAGATCGTGATAGAGAGCTATATATTAAAATAAAAGAATGAAACAGGGAGAAATTAGGTGCTATATATCCAAGCAGGGGATATGTGCAAACTACAAAACCAAAAGGTAATCAGAAAAGATGAGGGAACAGAGCAGCCACTGACTCTTCATCCAGCAAATCTGTCTGAAATTTGTGCTTGTAAAGGATAAGTTGAATTCATGAGTTGCTATTACTTGAAAGATTAGAATTACTGAATGTAAATACTTGTTTTTCTCCATTCTCTTATGTAAGTCATAGGAAATATATACATGTTGTACTAACTACTAGCAAAAGTTACAAAAATAAAGTTAGTTGTCAGGTAAAATAAAAAACATCATCAACCATTTTGATGTTTCCCCACATTTCTGGAGTAAGCATAGAAAATCTCTTTCTTAAATGTTTAATTCGCTTTTGTAGTTGCAGCAGAAGACAGGGGTAGGGTTATTAACACGGATCCTACACTAGAAGTGAGTTCCTATCCCAGCCTTTCCTTTAGGTGTGAACTTAAATAGCACTGTTCTGTTCTCTTTTCCAGTCTTGATGGTTCTTCCTTTCTGTTTCCCAGAATTCTAAGATAACATGATCATGTAATTGACCTTTTTGAAAAGTTAATATAATGCTTTTTAATGAAATGTCTAATATAGCCTTTGAATGAACAAAAGGAAGACTGAGAAGTTAGGAAACTTGAAATTCCTGGACTAGGCCAAACGATAAGAAAGTCTATCGAACCCATCAGTTGCCCGACAAAGGTCTAAACATTAAAAAAATCAAAATAATAGATGGTTGGTTTGAGTAAGTGAATGAAGAATCAAGCATATGCTTGCGTAACCTATAATGGAAGTAGCAGACACACAGTTCTAACAGGAGCAATCCAACCAGGGTACCCTAGGTTATACCTGAAGCATGAACAAATGGCCCATTTGGGGTCTCCATATGACTCACATTAGTGGAGAATTTCAGTGTCTGTTAGGAGAAAAGGACTACATCAATCAATAACAGTATCTCCATCACTGAGCCAGACCTGAGTATATGTGTAAGTAAATCAGATTGGAGACTAGAGCTGAGGAACCCCAGAGCAGACAAAGCCAGTTAAACCTCATAAGTGACCTTAACCTTCTTTGAATTGCAAATATAAGCAAACTTAACTTGAACTACTTTTTGTAAATGCCTATATTAAAGAAAAACAGAACTTAGGCTTAACCAATCAGAAGTTAATCAGAAGAAAATCCCATAAATTATATAGGTAGGGTCTTTTCAGCAGGACAGACCAAATGAGGTAATATTATAACTGTAGTGCATCTATTTCAACAGAGCCCCTGGACCTACACTTCTAGTTTGGAGCTGCCTGATTCATAAATTGTTTGCCTAAATAAACTGTTCACAATTTTAGCATGCCTCAGTTTAGGTCCTGAGGCCCTCTCTTGTAGAAATCATCACACAGACTGGAGAGTAGATTGTAGATATTTAGCCCTGGTCTCTTAACACATTAGGTAAATCACATAGTCCCTCCCTTTGCCTTGCATTTTCAGGATTTAGAACTGAAACGTGTGCTGTTTTATTATTACATTATCTCTCAGGGAATTTGGCCCATTAAGTGCTAGTTAATTGATTAAAGTCCCATCTTGACAGGGACACATGGAGAAGCATCTTTCTGTTGGAAGGGCATAATCAACTTCTAATCAGCAAGCTTTGTGATAATGGTGAATATGTGTTTTCCCCTGTCCACAGCAAAGGCATAGTATCTGCCTAACTAAATCCTCATCTCATCATTCTGCCTAGTTTAGGAAGTGCCCTGAGCAGGGCTCATCATTCAGCAAGTTTCTGCTAATCACTCATGACATCATTTTCCTCTTGGACTATTGACAATGTCAACAGAGACCTCCAGGTACAAGTCACTAACATTACTACTGTGTGAATGTCAGCACCTTCTTCCTAATTTCTGGGTATGATTTTAAGAGCCCTTGGCTTACAGGATGCCACTCCTTGAGGTGGCTGGTTATCTTCTGATCCTTTTTCACTGTCATTTCTGTTCCAATTCATCTTGAATAAAGTAAAGCAAATGCAATTCTATTTATTAGGTGCTAGATAAAATCTAGGGAAAAGGTAGGGTAGAGGAGATGGTTGCAGATGGGTATTTCTGTTCTCATTAAACACTGACTTCTCACTATGTTGAAGGTGCTGGAGGTGATGCACCTTCCAGCCCCACAGCCCACCTACCCTCTGAAATGGAGGCAGAGAGCACAGCAGAACAGATCCTTCTCTTCCTCAGTCTGAGAAGCATTTATACAATTGATCTAGTTGAGAAGTCAAGGTGGTGGAACATGTGTCTATGCAATCTAGCTTTAGAAATTCTAGCCCACTGTGTTTGTTAAAATTAGTGTTTAGTGAGACACACATCCTGTTATGTATACAGTGATAATAAAACATTATCTGATATTCCTCATTCTGTCTAAGCTAAGAATATTGCTGAGAAAGATTTATATTAAAAGCGGTGAGAACCCCTGGGAGATATCTCTTTCTAGTGTTATCAGAATAACTACTTTTCTGTAGCTCTTAGTTTGATTTTATCTTGACGCTGTAAATTGTGTATGGCTGATCATATTTCCTCTGTGTAAGAGGTACAGCCTAATTTATATCTTACTGATTGCAAGTATGCAGGACTCTGTAGATTAATTTTGTGCAACCTCATACCTAGCACCATTTTCTTTTAATTCCTGCCTTACATTGATTTTTCTATTTGAGTTCTAAAAGGCAACATGGTATAATGTTAAGAGCTAAATCTTTAGGGCATGTGTGGGTTTATATTCTGCCTTTACCACTGTTTTGTGATCATTTCATCTTCTCTCAAAGCCTCATTTTTCCTTAACTGGAAAATTATGATAAAAATAGTCCTTGCCTCTTAGAATTATTATGAAAAAATGTGTGAAGGATTTAGCACAATGAGTATTCTAGAATGAAAAAAATACCTTGATTATTACATATGTTTATCTTTTTATTCTTACATACTTGTAAGATGTCCTCAATTCATTCTGGCAGTAAGTGCAAAGTGAAAAAGTAAAAAGCTTTGCATTTGTATAGCACTTCTAGTCCCAGAAGTTCACCCAAACAGTTTCCTCAGGATCACACAACTTACAAGCAAGATACAAGTCCTTTTCCTGATTCTGAGTATAGTGAACATTTCATCAGATCATACTGAGACTCTAATTGCCAAAATTCTTTAAGTTAGTCTTCTGCAACTGCATGAATCAGTTTTAAAGCAATCCCTATTTCTGGTAACATGAGCACCATTTCTAACTGTCCATCACCTTACTATTAAACACTATGTAGAAGCTGAGTCTCAAAATAGACTGTGAAAATCCTACTGAAGTGTATTCATGCCTAGATGCTTCTATTACAGGTTTTTGTTTTTTTTTTTTCAAATAAAAATTACATTCTGCCCTTAGGACCATAGGGATTTGTTCCAGGACCTCACATGGATGCTCAAAGTTCCCTACATATAGTGTACAGAAGTGCATAGGTTCTATGCACTTTCTCCATATATATTTTAAATCATCTCTTCTTATAATATCAAATGCAATGTAAATGATATGTGAATAATTTATTGTATAGAGAATGTAGACAAGAAAAATGTTACAATTCTTTTCAATTCATAGTCTGTTCAATATGTAGAAGTGGAATAAGGAGGATGGAGAGCTACCATTACCATTTTTTTTTCCTGTCCCAAATACCATCCTTACCAACTTATTCTCCTCTTATGATTTGGGTCTGGAATTTCTCCCTCAAAGTTCGTATGTTAGCCAATGCAGCAGTGATTAGAAGTGAAATAATTGGATTGTGAGGATTTAATCCACTTGATGGATTAAAAATTTGGACTACTGAGTAGGAACTGTAGGCAGGTGAGGCATGTCCTTGGGGACCAAATCTGTCCCTGGCCCTGTGCTCTCTGCTTCCACCATGGTGTTTCTACCTTGGAGCCACCTACTATGGTCCTGCATCCTCTGAAACCATGAGCCAAAAGAAATCTTTTCTCCTTTAAGTTGTTGATGTCAGGAATTTGGGTGACAGTGATGGAATGCTGACAAAGACACTTCCCTTGTATTCTCTGAATGTAATACAAAATAAAATTTGAAAGGATGGGTAATGTAACAGTCTTCTGTGTGAATTCCTGGCCTTCTCTCTCACTTGCCCAAGCAACCCCATTCTGCATATTATAAACAAATTCAGAATAAGATGCATTTATTATGATTCCCTGTCAACTTTTCAGTTCAAACTAAATGTAAGATCTGCATGATTTGACTCCCTACTATCAGTGGTAATAGATTTCATCACAACTTTGTGCCCCCTGAAAATAGAGACACCCTTCCGCACACAGCAAGGATTCTCCCTGTCATTGCATATTCTGAAATGGGATCTAATGATTCCTATCTTGAGACATACCTCACCAATGAACCTTTCTCCTAAAGCAATAGTGGAAATTAAATATCCCCCTTAACTGGTACACTTTGGGTTTCACACCATGGATCAAACCTGCTTCCTACTCCTGTCCAACAAGAAACTTCAACTTTAGACAAGATAGTCTTTCACTTTGTCCCTCATTCTCATCTTTGTACATGTGGTTCTTCCCTGTTGAAATCCTAGGTCTCTTCTTCCACACCACTGAAGATCTTCCTCCCTCTGAATGCCTAGAGTTCTTATGGTTCATATTTCCTTATTTATTATGTTATTATAAATGTGTTAGTAGAGCAAGATGTGAATTTCAAATAATTTGGGGAGGGGAAGCAGTTATCAGGGATTGAATTCAAGTTTACCACTGAGCTACACCCCCAGCCTTTTTTTATTTTGAGACTGGGTCTCCCTATATTGCTGAGGTTGGTCTATGAACTTGTGCTCCTTCTGTCTCAGCCTCCCAAGATGCTGGGATTATAGGCATGTACCCAACAGTTTCAAACAATGTTATGCATCCCCCACCAAAGGATTTTCCTTAGGTTGAAGCACAGGAGTAGGCACTTAATCACAAACATCTTTTAATTCCTGTCTGGTCTTTTCCTAGAAAAACAAAACATGACCTTCTTTGCACTTCTTACCTAATGAAATAAAAGGAAACCAGATAATATTGCTCATGATGTAGCATGAAAAGCTTTTAAATGTGTAATGTATCTGTTAACGTATTAACTGAATTATTCTAATGGCCAGCTTTATCTTAATTTTATATTCTGTTTGCTTAAGGGTTTCTTCTGGTTTCAGAATAATTTTTTAATTAAATAGAAATACAATATTTTTGTATAAACACCCTTAAAGACTCCTTGCTGACTCATCTGTGGTGTAGAAAGATAAAATGGGTGATCTTTCATGTGGCAAATAACTAGAATAAATACAATTATTAAAGTTTTCTGAATTCTGTCTCTGGAATCTACAGAGTTAGGGTATGTTTTTTTTTGAAGAAACCTTTACAAATAGCTACAGAAGCCCATGAACAAATTAGAGACTACAGAGACAGGCAACATGTCCATAAAAATGTCTCAAACTTTCTGGGCTTGGTAGTGCACACCTGTAATGCCAGCCCCAGCAATTTAGTGAGGCCCTGTCCTAAAATAAATAAATAAATTATATATATATATATTAATTTAAAAGAATAGTCTGAGGATGTAGCTTAGTGTTTAAGTACCCCAGACCCCAAATTAACAAGATAAAATGGCCTCCCAGCTTAGGGAAGTCATCTAGCCTAACATGAAAAGTTTAATCCTTTTCTTAGTTATGTGCTGGAAAACACACACAATACCTGAGCAATGCAAAGCTATTCACTATTTAATAAGAAAATTCTGTCTTCTATCCCCAGGGTTAGAACAAAAATCTGATTGTGTTATCGTCACTTGTTTTTATATTTATAATCACAACCCTGTGTGGTCTGAGTTCACCAGAATTCTCTTCCTCCCCTGGTTACTCTTTCTCAGTTGTTACAATCTTACTTGGTTTGCAGTGACTCATACTATCCCACTTATGGGACTTCACCTTATATGCAAATGTGAATTGCTAGCCCTCACCTTGAACACACAGATCTTTTATCATTAAAGCTTTTTCAGTTCTCTGAAGCACATATCCAAGGAAGAATAGTATATAATTCTTGCTTATATTTCACAATTATGCAAATATATAAACTACATGTACTTGTAAACCAGGGGAATCAACATTTTGTTTGTATTATTTTCGTTCTCCTATATCTCATTCAAGATGTAAAACTGGGGGCTGGAGTGGTGGTTCGGAGGTTACAGAGCTTGTCTGATACGTGAAAGGATGCAGGTTCAAACACAGCACCACGTACGCAATGAAGTATTGGAGCAAAAGCCACATGAAAAAACAAATAAAATTGATTCTCTCACTGTCCCCCTACTCCCTTAAAAAAAGTGTAACTGGTTTCTCAAATATGCTGACCCATTAAGAATCACTTTCTTTCTCCCAATATACCTCTTCTAATGTATATAACCTAAAGTCAATTTGGCTATGGTGCCCAGTTGTCCTGCTTGATCACACACGTTGCGATAAAAGTATTTTTATGTGATCTCTATACAGTTTTCTGGAAAACTTCAATCAATGTATCTCTTCACTGTTCTATTAAATCCTTTCTGTCTCCCACTGAGTAAATACCTTGAGGATATCTTATCTGGATTCTATTTATCTCTTTGGTCATTTTTGGCTATTAGAATAATCTCTATTTTGAAACTCACTTCTATTTATTTTACAATTCTACCCCAAACTTCTCTCAAATATGCGTGGTCCTCTCAACTTATATCTGGCCAGTCCTGTTTTGGGTTTAGAGGCTGGGGAGAGGGGGGATTTATGGTCTTTTCATTCACAGACTTGCTGGTTTCTCTCTCAGTTTCAACCTCTCTTCATCTTGCTCTATGACAACCAGGAAGCCTGTTGGTAGAACAGATTCAGTCTAAGAACTGCCCAATTTGGGGGCCCTAGAAGGGTGCACTGGCTGGTTTAGACAGTTATGGCCTCTGTTGGAGTGTTAGCTTTCATATAACTTACTCATTGCATATGGTATTCCTAGGGTCATATCAAACCTTACCCTGAACCCTTCTATTCCTGAAAATCCTCTGCAGGGTCACTGTGACTTCTTGTAACTCCCACACTGAGATGCCCTGAGTGCTTCTTGTGGGTGGCTCAACAACAACCAGGGCAGCCTCCAGGTTACTGACTTATCACTGAACTCTGTGTTCATTTGGATACTAAAACTGAGAGACTCCCCTTTCACACGTGCTCAGCAAGAGCCCAGAGAATGGAAATAGTCCTTGACTCCATTTTCTCTCCATATCCATTACTCCACAGTCCGTTAAAGCCAATGGATTCCAGCAGGTCTTTCACCTTCAGAATTGCCCAGTTTAGAAGTGCGGCTCTGTGTTCCAGAGTATACATAGCAAATTCCTCTTCCCCACAACAGGGAAGAGAAAGAGCTAGCAAGAATGTATTGCACTCCTGAATATCTACAGCATGATATTTAGCCATTTGCAGCCCTACTCCAGGGCCCAGGGTATGCTCCCTGGGGCTCAGGTAGCTCAGTAAATGTGGGAAGTATTCTGAGTAGTTAACAAGAATACAGTCAGAAAATAGACACCAGTCTCTCCTCTTTCCTGTCAGCTCAAGCCCTCATGAGTCATTTCCTTAGTGTCTCCTCACTGCAATCGCCCTTCTCCACACAAAGGTATTAATAGCTTTTCTATTAGCACCACATTCCCCTTCACACAATCTCTTTCTTCCTCTCAGTTTCTTATCTTCATTTGCTGTAAGGCAGCTGCCATTGTTACTGACTCACTGGGCAGTCGCATCAAAGATTCAAGGTGCAGTTTTTATCCTCAGTTTTAAGTCTGAGCTGCAATTCTGGAAAACAGTAGGTGTCTCTTTGGACATCCTGCAAGGATGCAAATACGCTCAGAACTCAGAAAAACACTTGATGATATTGATAAATCCTAAATAGCTTATTGCTGAAATGCTGTACTGTCTTTGATTAGCATGAAACACATCCTTTTGCAAAGGCAAAGAAAACAGAAGTGGGTGTTTGGGTTGAGAGTGAGGCTGGACAGCATGGAACCTATAGAAGTAGCAGAAAGCTTAGATTTTCTAGGCTTGGTAAGTATAGTCTAAAAATGGAGGAAGGAGATTGGGGAGCACAGAATGAGTTGTCTGGCATTGCTATCTACATTGATCTTCCTCACCAGATAATTGGCTAGCACTTTCCCTCTGCTTTAGTGGACACCACCTCAGAGCACATTTTCTGGCTGATTGCTCTGCACTCTTATGTCCCTTTGATATGGCAACAGCCAGCTACACCATAGTGAAAGCTTCATGTCACCACCAGTAAATAATCAGGGCAAGTAAGATGAGACAAAGTGCCACGTAAATGCGAATGTAGTCTTGGGAGAGAAAAAAAAAACGCCTTGCTATTTATTCTCTTCCTTACTTCCATGAGAATTCATTGCCTTAGCAACACATTAAGTCTTCCTTCTTACATCTTTAGTCAACATAAAGTGGCATAGTCAGTATCGAGTATTGAAACTCACAGGAGGTATTAACAATAACACTGCATTTTACAAGGCAACACAATAAACAGATCCACCTACTGAATATACCTAACATAGCATCTGTTTCTAGACATTGCTCAATGCCATTTAGAGTCTGTTCTCATTCTGCTGATCTCATTATAGCAAACATCAGGCATCAGCTTCTATGGGGACAGGCAGATCATCCACCTCGAGATTGCAGAGGGAATCTGATTAAGAACACTGGGTTCTTTTTCCCAAACTCTTAGTCGAACTTCTTTTATCAAGTCTGTTTGCCTCTTCTGAGGAATTAATATGTCTCCTTTCTCCCCTCAATTAAAATAAATGTGGAACTTCCACATATTTGAGGATGTTCTAAAATTCCTCTCATTACTGGTTTCTAGTTTTATATCATTGTGGTTGGAAGGCACCTAAGACTTGTTTTGTGGCCTAATGTATGACATATCCTGGGGAATGTTTCAGTTGCTTTGAGTAGAGTTCTGCAGTTGAATGGAATGCTCTGTATGCATTCATTAGGTCAATTTGGTCTAAAGTTGTAGTGCAAGTTTCCTTACAGATTTTCTGTCAGAATAATACGTCCATGGTTCAAAGTGAGTTGTTAAAGCTCCGTTCTATTATGTATTGCAGCATTTCTTTCATTGCACATATACTAATATTTTGCAGCATCACTAATTATCAGGTAAATGCAAATTAAAACCACAATATATTTTACCTCATGCCTGTTAGGATGGTTATAACACAGTCAATGTGAATGTAAATTAATACAGTCATGAAAAACAGTATGAAGGTTCCCTGAAAAATTTAAAGTAGATCTGTCATATGATCCAATGGAAACTAAATCATTATGTTAAGGAGCTGCCTATACTAGATGCCCGCTAAAGTATTATTCCTAATAGCTAAGATACTGAATTAACTTAGGTGTCCATCAACTGATGGATGGATAAATAAAACAGGGTACATATATACAACAGAATAATATTAATCATTAAAAGAATGAAATCCTGTCCTTTGCAAACAATATAGATGGAACTCCGATCATTATGTTAAATGAAATAAGCTGGGCACTGAAAGGCATAATCTCATTCATTTATGGAATCTTAAAAAAAAAGTCAAACTCATAGAAGCAGAATGTAGAATGTTGGTTACCAGAAGTGATGGAGGGGCATTGGGGAAGTTTCAGTTAGATAAGAAGAATGACTTCTGTAGAGCTATTTCACAGTGTGTGGTAATAATATATGTTTGAGAATGCTAAAAGAATAGAATTTAAATGTTCTCACCATAAAAATAAGAATGTGAGATGGATATGTTAATTTAATTATTCCATAAACTATACATATATAAAAATATCATAAATATATAAAATTTATACATTTCCATAAAAGGGTTGAAGATCCTAAAGCTATGTGTCTAATTCGGTATCCACTGGTCACCGATGACCTTGAAGCACTTGAAATGTGGCTAAACTCAGTTGCAATGTACTGTAAATATTAAATAGATGCCAAGATCCAAGTATTTAACACAAAAAAGTGTAAAATATCACATTACATGTTATTTATTTTAACTGCATAATGCAATAATACTATCTTGTATATATGGGTTTTTATTATTTTCCAGTGTTCCTGCTAGAAAATTTCATACAACATGTCTTGCTCACAATATATTTCTATGGCACAGTAGGGCCATGGAGTCTGAAAGCAGGTTATCAATCTTTCTGCATTTCTCTCCTGAAAACTGTTATTTTCACCCTTTCCTTGTTGCTCAGTTTGATCTTTTCTGCTATTAGTTTCCCCTCTTTGAGTTGTGGAGCAAAGAGGAGAGGAAAGAGAGAGGGAGAGGAAGGAAGGACAGCTATTGAAGTGGGAAGTTGTCTGTGGCTCAGTGTCTGTTCTGTGGCTGTCCATCTTCACACCTGGCTTAGAAGTGAAAGGAGGCAATCAGGTTTCAGCAACTTCTCCTCTCACTCTCACACAGAAATGCCACTGGCTACCACATTTTCCTGAAACATCTGCCTCTTTTTTACTCATGAGGGCACCACAGAAATTTTTTCAGAGCCTTTCTACCACTACCTGGTTTGAGGTGGGCACTAAAGCCTCCAGAAACTCTTCTTATACCTGTTGTAGGATGAATAATGGCCCCTGCTAGAATGTACAGGTCCTAATTCTTAGTATTTGTCAATTTTTTACTTTAAATGGCAAAAAGTATTTTTATAGATGTGATTAAATTCAGGATCTTGATTTGCAAAGCTTATGCTGGGTTATCCAGGTGAGCCAAAGTCAGAGGGAAGGTAGAAGATGTGGGGCTAATGGATGTGTGCAGCCTGGAGAAGCTGTTATAAAGAATTAAGCAAGGACAGACAGCTAAAAAGGTGGTTACATGAAGAACTCAGGAAAACTCTTGTGGTATGAGGTCTTTTTAGCCTGTCAATTACTTCAGAACAATCCCAGCTATTTATGCCAATAAATTATATCTTTTCCTCAAGTATTTTTTTAAGAGGAGAAATAACCTGTCCACCATGGAACAAAGAGAAAGGTAGGCTCCTTTCCTAGCTGTAGGTAACCTAAGATGGCAAACATTCAGACTCAGGTAGAGTATGTGGAGGAACTCCAAGCAGGACTTTGGACCCCATCTTTGGCTCCATGTGTGAGCTAGAGAAATTCTGATGATTAAGAGGAACTATTAGCCAGATTTGATGACAGAGATGGGTGAAATGGAGACATGCTAATAGGAGATGAAGAAAATAATTACTATTTAGAGTTTAGTTCAGCAAAACCTGAAGTTGTCTAGAGACTTATATGTAATAAGTCACTACCATCAAATCATTTTATTAAATATCACAAGTGATAAATTGTACACAGAAACATCCTTTACTCAGTGAGTTAAGGATAGTCTGTATAAACAGATTCATCCTTGACATTCAGATGTCAGCTCAAGTGCAGACATCAATGTAAAAGTATGGAGAAAGGAGTGTTCTTGGGAAAAGAAATCACTAACGCAACGAACGGTCCTAAGATAGGAGAAGGTTGGTGCATTTGAAGATTAAAAAAAACATCTATCATGGATGGAAGCACAGTATAGTGCAGGGCTTGTTTAGCGTTGGCCCTGCTGACATTTTGGATGGAGAATTTAAAAAGGTTGTAAATCTAGCACTAATTAGAGATAATATAAATACTTTGAGATACTCAAGAGAATTAACTGAAAAATAAGAAATATGTAAGCTCTATGGGAACAAACCTTTAAACCACTTCAGAAGGACCAAAGAAGTCATGAACAAATAGAAAGGCAGAATGTGTGGAATAGGATGACTCACTATCAAAAGAATAAATTCCCCAAGGTCAGTCTATTCCTCGAACATGCTTTCAATACAACTCCCAACAGGATTTTGTTCTTGAAACTAGACAAGGTGATTATAAACTCATATGGAGATATAAACAAGCCAAGAATAATGAGAAACATTCTGAAAGTAAGAACCAAGAGGGTCCTGTTCTATCAGATATTAAAACATTGTGAAACCTAAATAGAGTTGTGATACAAGCTCAAGAATTGACATTCAAAATAATAAACTAGAATCCATTAATGTTAACAAATACAAATGGCAATTTAATAAATAGAAGTGTTAACCTTCATGGGGAAAATATTAAACATTAAATATAGCCATGTAGAAAATTACAAATTGGATCCAAACTAATACTTTATATATGAATAAATTCCAATGGATCAGTGATGTAGGGATTTTTATACACATTTAAAACTATAAATAATTTCCCCATTTTTTCTTAATAACCAGAGAGTAGAAGACTTTTGTAAGTAAGGTACAGTATCTTAAAATCATCAAAGATTGAAAAAGTCAACTACATAAAAAATTTCAAAATATATTTATGGCAAATCACTGCAAGAAAATCAAAAGGGAAAAGACAAACTGAGAAAATGAATTTGTAAGCTTATTACAAATTCCTGAAATCCTGTACTGGTGCTGCTTTTCTTAATTTGGCAGAGGATTTAATGAAAACTAAAATCCAGGAGTATAATGCTTCTGCTGCCTAGTTGTATAGAAATGAGCAACAACCTCTCCAAACACAAGTTTTGTCAACTATAAAATAGGGTTATAACAAGACTGTCTACCCAAGAGGTGGGGAAAAAAAAAATCACACAATTCCCTGGAGAGTGTTTAAATTTTATCTGCCAAAGGTACCTATCCTTAAGAAAAAAAGTTTATAAATCAAATTCCATTTCCAATTTGGAAATCAGAAGTTCTAAAAGGCAGAAGCTGTTCAAAAAGGAGCCTTTCTTGTAATTTTTATTCAAAATCAAACCTTCTGAATGTTTATTCAATTCATTTTATAATGAGATGGAAATGTTCCTATAATGATGCCCAACTGTAATGGAAGCATTCGTAATAGTATGCTATGGTATAAAGAATACTGACGGATGCTTCCATTTATTTGCTTACTTATATACATGTTGGCTCAATCTTCAAAAAGAATTTGAAGTGATTTCCAGCAAAAGCAATAACATGATAAAATATAAAGGAAAAAGGAAAAAACAAGAGAGCCTAGGACAAATATAAATTAGAAGAGTAGGTCATGACAGGGAAGAAAATAAAGAAATGTATTCTACAAAGGATTACAAGTTGCCATAATTTATTCCTAAATTTATTTCTGAACTTTCTTTTAACAGTCAAAAAAGAAGCATTGTACAGTTATATAGGTCTTTTAATCAAAAGTGAAAATGATATGATTTCTGCAAGGGCAAATAATCCAAGTTATAGAATGGACTGTATAATCTTGGGTAAGCCTACCCATGTTGTCTGGGTATCTCTGATTGCTCCTAAAATGAGGAGTAGAGGACCTAACCAGATAATTAAGCTCCAGTTAATGATGGAGTAGAGTTTACATACTCTTTGCAGAACAAAACCATCCATTAGTGACTCCTTTGATTTTTCCTCCCATTACCAGCTTCTAGACAAATCTGTTTCTTAGGTTGGATTCTACTGTAAATAGGCTCCAAACTGGATTTTTATTAGGGTAGTCCTTGGGATAAATGCCTATGGAAAAAGAGGGGGGAAAGCAGAATTGGGCAGAAGGACAAGTGAGCTGTGAAGCAGACCTGATGACAATCTTAGTTGACCCCCTTGGGAGAACAAGAGCTAAAACATCCTGTCAGAGCCTACATGGCTATAGCAGCTCCAAAGCTGAGGCGAAAGATGAACTCTGAAGGCACATGGGACAGCTGGGGCAACTCATCCTTTGAATGAGAATCACCAATGCACATCTCCATATCCACACAAAGGGTGATCTTAAAAGTCAAAAGTTAAGCAGCCAAATCCAGCAGAGAACCCCTACCCTGCATTATATTTCAATGAATCACTAAACTTTTCAGTCTTATCTGTAACAGCAGTGTGTTATTTGACACACATGCACACACCTGTTATCTTTAGACATGCTCTGCACTTGAACAAGGATAACTTCTACAGTGCCTTTGTGTTAGACTCCGCACTTCTACCTTATTAATTTAAGAGTTAGTGCAGAGCCTGGGCTGAGCTATAAAGTTGATCAAATTTATCTTTCTGCATTCAAGCTTCATTCATTGTACCACTTTTCCAACTTACTGCATAAGCTGAATATATATCCTCATGTTTCATAGACATACTGACATTTAAAAACCTTTTACTATCTTCTTTATCATCAGCATTACTTTTAATAAAATTTAAAGTGGTTCTTTTTCCAGGTGAAAGTATATATTGAATACCAAAACTGTAGAATTTCACAGCATGCTGGGGGAGGTGGAGAAAATTAGGGTACATTTGAGAACCAATCACTTCATCTGGCAGGTATAGTGCTATCTTGGAAGAGTACCCTCTCTTCAGTTGTGTGGCTCCACATTTGACTCTTACAGTTACACAGACTAGGAATTAAAATGTGGTCCACTGATATGCACATTTTATTCACTCTCAGCCCCAACTGCTAGCATACTGTTCAGATCTCTGGAAATCTGTGAGGAATCTTTACAGGAATGCTCCAGTTGTCTTTCCATGCTCTTCTGCTTTCATTCTCTTATCACTGGTGTCCATTGGTCAAGAACCCACTCTAGAGGCATGTCTCAGAGCTGCAGCCCTAGTCACATTGAGGAGGATACCATCTCTGCACTGCCTAAGTGCCAGCATGGAGAAAGCAATCAGTCTTCTCTGGGCTGGAGCTACTATTGCATATGAAAAGATACAGATAAGTCTCCCCAACCCCTGGCTCAGGTTCTCACATCCAGAACAATCCCTGTAAAATCAGTGCCTCATGAAGAGCTTCACAGATTGAGTACAGCCATTCTCTCTATAGATGTCGGGTCTCAATTCATACAATTGGACTTGGCTGGGTCAGAACAGGCAGCCACCCTCTGGGAGAGAAGCCAAGCTGTCTTCAATCTGTTTTATCAGCACCCATTTCCTTTCACTAAAAACGATCATTCCAATTTGCTCCTGGCAGCAGTCCTGCTAGTTAGGGTCCAAACACATCTAAATCCAAGTTTAGGGTTAAGTTAGGACCTTTTTTAATTATACAAATGAATTTAAGAAATAAGGAGGTAGTAACATTATAAATGTAATGATTAACATCATTAAGGCTATGTGTTAATTGCTGTGACAAATGCTTTTTCAGCATTTCCTGATTAAATACTGTCAAACCTTACAAATGATTCAACAGAGGAAAAAATGATAACAAAGGTAGAATTAAGTAATGTGCCCAAGTTCACACACTAGGAATTTGATAATCTTGTTTGAGCCCTCAGACCTTGTAGTGTTTTGAGAAAAAGGCCCCAAAATCCACTCAATGTCTTTACTTCTCTTAGCTGCAGAGTCCCGATCAAAGGACAGATAATTGAGTAAGGAAGAGCATTCTATACACAAAGGATACCAGTAAATAGCAGTATGGGAAAATAAGTGAGAGGAATGGAAAATCAAAAGAGGAGGAGGGTCCAAAGAAAACTACTATCTAGTTCAAGGCCTGATCCTGGCCACAGGAGGCTTCTAGTAATGCTCACACACTTGGAGCTCACCAAATTCCATAGCTTATATACAATTCCCTTGAAATGTGACATCACTGCAATGTCTTATACCCTTTCTTTCTTCACTCTATATTCCCCCTACAGCTCCCTTAATATCACATCATCAGCTTTTGTTGTAGCAGTAAACAATCCCCCCCCAAATCAATGGTTTATCAAAACCAACATATACACAATTATCCCAAAATCTACCCACACACCTGCATTTAAACCCATGTGTCTCTCTTCTATTAGTATTGGTTTTGGTCCTTACTCTCCTACCTAAGGCCAATTCCTCTTACCTCATCAGGAACATCTTCCTCAGTCCTCAAGCTTATCACTTTTTCCTTTCTGCCATATCACTGTCATCGGCATACAAATATGGTCTAATTTCTCCCATTTTTACAAATATATCTGTGGTCCCATGGTGTTGATGACCAATATGAGTCCTCTAGAGCACTGGTCATTAGAAGGACCCTCTGTTTCTTTCCTCTTGTTTCACTGGAGCTCACACAAATCCCTACACCTGTGTGTCAGTAAACAAGACACCTTGAAAATCCAGTGGCAATTCACATTCTTCGTGTTAGCTGGCCTCTCGGCAGCACTTAAGTTGCCACCTTCCTCCTTTTAAAACCCTCTCCTCACTTAACTTCAGATACATCACTCACTCTCATCCCCTACCAGATTGGCTCTCTATTCTGTTCCTTTGATCTCTCAGTTGCAATACCAACTGGTTAGAGTTAAAATTTTGTTAAAGATGATTTTGGCTATTCATATATTTTTGGTGGAGTTCCACATAAATTATAAGCTTGCTTTTTTTTTTACTTTGATCAAGAATGTTTTTGGTATTTTGCTTTGAGTAATATGAACATTAAAAAATACTGATATTTCAAACCAGGAACATGAGATGTCTTTTCATTTGTGTGTGTGTGTCCTCTTCAAATTCTTTCATCAATGTTTTATAATTTTTATTATAGATTTTTCACCGCTTTGATTGAATTATTCATATGTATTTTATTCTTATAGTTACTGTAGATTGATTTCTTGATTTCTATTTCAGATAATTCACTATTAGCGTATTATAATCACACTGACTTTAATACATTGGTTTTATATCTTAAAACTTCACTGAATTCATATAGTAGTTTTGATGGAGTCTTGGGAGTTTGAATATTTTTTATGTTAAAACACTGGGTAATAACACTTTTGAGGAGGAACTAACCTTCTCCTTATTAAATTATTCCAAGAAACTGAAAAGGAGGGAATGCTCCCATCTACTTTTTATGAAGCAACCATAACTCTGATACCAAAACCTGACAAGGATACATCAAGAAAAGAAAATTACAGACCAATATCCCTTATGAACTTGGATGCAGAAATCCTTAATAAAGTACTAGCAAACCATATTCAAAAAAAGAAAATAATCCATCATGATCAAGTGGGCTTTATCCCTGGAATGCAGGGCTGGTTCAACATACGCAAAACAATTAACGTAATCCACCACTTAAACAGAATCAAGGACAAAAACAATATGATCATCTCAATGGATGCAGAAAAGGCCTTTGATAAAATCCAGCACCCTTTTATGTTCAAAACTCTAGAGAAGATGGGGTTCAAATGACCATTTCTGAACTTTGTTAAGGCTATATATGCTAAACCCTCAGCTAGTATAATACTAAATGGAGAAAAGCTGAAAGTATTTCCACTAAAATTGGGAACAAGACAAGGCTGTCCACTCTCACCACTTTTATTCAATATTGTTCTTGAGACCCTAGCTGGAGCAATTAGGCAAGAGAAAGAAATCAAAGGGATAAAAATAGGAAGA